>JBBPRK010000041.1:0-59708 GCA_038093075.1 Boletus patriciae
CTTTATCCCCTTTTAGTTAGTTCACTCTCCATTGTATACCTACGACCCTTCATCGTTACTACGTTATCCCACATGTCTCCCTTTGTCACCATTCCTCCTCCATATGCCTTCTCCATTCTCCGTCCTTACCCACATGCACTTTGTACCTTTCCATATGCTCCTCCATACTTACATCTGATCCCCGATCTGAACGTCATAGTATATAAGCCCTCTGTACTCCACATTTGTACCTCAGTTCGTATATCAACTAAGTCTCCCATCCTCTCACTCGAAGTCCTCCTTCATGCCTCTGCTCTCCTCTGTACCTTTGCACCTCCGTCCCTCTGAAATCAAGGACAACGACCTCGGCAAGGGTGTGACACATAAGTCTACGCCAAGTCCTTACTAAGTCCCCACTTTCGTATCTCCATTGGACCTCCGGACCACCTCTGTAACTAACCTCTATCTCCCTACCGCTTCCTCCATCGGACTTGAGCCCGGAGGACCTGGACTTGACAGTTCGTGCTTGTGCACTGTGTGGACACCAGCCGTGCTGGGGCTGCCATGATCCTGCTGTCTCTTGGGGACGATGAGTCCCGCCTGCAATACATTGCAGCCCTGTACGATGCACACCGCCCATTTACTCCTGATGTTGTGATCAGTAATACTGTTTTTTTTACCAATCGTCATACAGTGAGCAACAAAACCGTTCCAATAACTAACCCCAATACAGTGCGCGAAGCGCACTGCAACCACACGTGGGAATTCCGCTTAGCTTTGGTGCGGCCAAACAAGGTACAAACCCTTGGCTACAAGCTGGTCCTTGGGTCATGTGATTCGGTCCAGAGGCGGTGGAGATATGTCCATTTCGAGTCACCCATGTCATTGGAACAGTTTTGTTGCTGTCATATGGAAATATAGAATTCATATGTTGTGATGGGATATTATGTCAGCATTGGGTCATGTGATGCATAAATAGTTCAACATGATGTAAACACAGCCAAACACCATCACTTTTACCACTTCTTTCATCATGAAATCCCTTTCCACCGATCAAGTCAAACAACTCATCAGATCTCTGCTTCCACTGGATTCACTAACTCTGCAATCAGTTGTATTCACACTGAACACTGTCCCAACCTTCCCAAAGCCACTGGTGGTCATCCATCCATCATTTCTCCCACTGATATGCAACATGCTACTCAACCTTTTGGTACTGGAAAGGCTGAGAATGCTGTCCAGATCACCAAGACCCTTCAGGATGTCAAGAACCATTTCATCTCTCCCCAAACCATCTGTTGTCACTTGAAGAAAGCTAGTATAAAGGTTGTGGTGAAGCAGAAATGCCCTCTTCTTTCCAAGCATCATAGGAGAGAGAGGTTGGATTTTGCTTTGAGTCATCAGGACTGGACTGTGGATGATTGGAAGCATGTTATATGGTCAGATGAGACCAAAACTAATCGCATTGGCTCAGATGGTAGGAAGTGGGCTTGGAAAAAGGCAGGAGAGGGCCTCAGTGATAGACTTGTGAAGGATACAGTCAAGTTTGGAGGAGGACCAGTGATGATGTGGGGCTGCATGACTTGGGATGGTGTTGGAATGGCTTGTAAGATTGATGGTAAGATGGATACTAATCTCTATGTGCAGATTTTGAAAGATGAACTCCAACAAACCTTGGTGGATTATGGATTTACCACAGAGGACATTATTTTTCAGCAGGACAATGATCCCAAACATACCAGTAGAAAGGCCAAGGTGTGGTTGAGAGAGCATGGATTTGAGGTTATGGTATGGCCTGCTCAGTCTCCAGACCTCAACCCCATAGAACATCTATGGTTTCTTCTCAAAAGAAGGCTAGCAGCATACCCTGAGCCAGCCAAGGGGATATTGGACCTTTGGGAGAGGATTCAAGAAGAGTGGTACAAGATTGAGGTTGGGGAGTGTCAGAGATTGATTGAGAGCATGCCTAGAAGGGTTCAGGAGGTCATCAAGGCCAAAGGAGGATACACTTCATACTAATTTGCAATACCCTAATATCAGCAACAAAGCTGTTCCAATGACATGGGTGAATTGAAATGGATATATCTCCACCGCCTCTGGCCTGAGTCACATGACCCAAGGACCGGCCTGTAGCCAAGGGTTTGTGCTTTGTTTGGTCACACCAAAGCTAAGCGAAATTCCCACATGTGGTTGCAGTGTGCTTCGTGCACTGTATTGGGGTTAGTTATTGGAACGGTTTTGTTGCTCACTGTAATAGCTTATCTATGATGTCATAGATAAGGGGATAAGAAGATAAGGTACATAATCATAATATCGTCATGATTATGTAAGACATCTAGGCCCAGCTGTAATAGAAGAGCAGAAGTAGAATAGGCTAGACTTAATGGCTTATCTAATCTAATCTCAATAATAAGTGGGAGTGGATAGGCATCTTGGTTGGTGTAGTCTTGGCAGGGATGGAGACTGCCGTCCTTCTTTTTAACAAAGCAGAACGGGAACACTTGGGGAGAGTTTGAGGGGCAGATCTTTCCACAGTCGAGGTTTTTTTGAAGGAAGTCTTCAATGGCTTTTCATTCTTCAGGGGATAGGGGGTAGACTTTCCCAATTTTGGGAGTGAAGGAGTTGTCGAGATTGATCTTGTGATTGTAGGGTCTGGATGGTGGGACATGGTTGGTGGCTTCTTTGGAGAAGACTGAAGTGTAGTTGGCAAATTCTGGAGGAAGGGTTTGCTTGGGTTTTGCCTTTTCAGCAGCAGCAGCGAGTTTGGTAGCTGTGGTGATTTTGGCTATCTTTTCTTCTAAAGGGAAGCCTCTGTAAAGGAAGCAAGATCCACTTTGGATGATTCAATGGAGGGTTCAGTTTGTGTCTGTGCATGCTAGGAATTGGGATTCTTCTTCCCATCTGTTGTAGTCAAAGAGTCAAGAGTTGGTGATGGCATTGACATGGACGTGCCGAGGGGGTCGGTAGGTGGTCTTCTGGAAGTGAGAGTTGTGGTGGGAGGTGTCGGTGGTGTGGGAGAGGTAGAGGTCTCTTGATTGGTCTAGAGATTTGTCGATCAACAGGGTTCGTTTATTCCAATTGATGGTTGGATTGACATCCTTGAGCCAAGGGAGTCCTAGGATTATGTTTTCATTGCCTAAAGAAATGACATGGAAGGTAACCTTCCAAATGTTGCCCTCGACGTTGAGGAAGGGGGTGGAGGTGAAACAGATTACTCCTTTGCTGTTGATGGAGTTGTCGGTGTTCCTTGCATAGATTGGTTTTTGTAGTCTAGTGGTGGGAAGGAAGTGTTTTCTAACAAATCCCTAGTCAAGGTAGGAGATGCTTGCACTGCTGTCTATGAGGGTGCGGGTGTCAATGGCTTTTAAGGTGTGCAATGGCTCGATAAGTTGGATTGAGATTTGCATAGATGGAGTAGTTTTTACACTGATTGCAGCACACTTTACACTAGGGAAGACTTGTATCAAAGGAGTTTCCTGATCTAAAAATCCATAGTAGAGAAGGAGATCCTCCTCACATTCTCGTCTTCATCATCATCATCAATGGGTCCTAACTTGGGTAGGTTTTCGACAACTTGTCAGACTTTGGGCGATCCTTTCTTGAAATTTGGGCATTTGGAGCTCATATGTCTGGGTTCTCAGCACCGGAAGCAAAGTCCTTTCTCCATGCACTTCTTGTGTTCTTCAGCAGTGATTTTTCCAACTTTGATGACATCTACATTCATGACGTTGGGGTTGTGGGCTTTGGTGGAAGTGGAGAAGGAGTGGTAGGATTGATGAGCGTGTTTGGAGTTTCTTTTGGAAATTTCATCGGTGTAGAGCTCTGCTCAGCTCTAGGTTGGGATCTCAACTTTCTGAGGCCTTCTAGCTATGTGTCCCGCACTCGACTGGTCGGGACCAGTCCATATTACCAGTTTCCGGAGTCCCAGGAACCCAGTTCCCGCAGACCGGCCGGTCTAACTTTATTCCGCTTTTAGTAACATCCCCTTCAACCATCTTGTGTTTATTGACATTCGGATGTATTTTGCGCTACTTGATCCCTCCCTTATCCTCTTGCTTTATATGTGTTCCTAGTGGCTCATCATGTATGCCTCTGTCCTGCCTTGATGTATCTCCAGGAGCTCCTGAGCTCCATCCATCATCAATTCTATCAGAGTCACACCACCTGTGACTTGGTTTTGCTGGCTTCATGTCTAGGTGCCTCCTGCACACGAACTAAGACCAATTGGAAGCTTGATGATGGCCTGGCACTCAGCTGGGTGCAACGCAGGAGCATATCCCCCTGCAGTACAAACTCCCTCCTGATATCTGGACATTCACTCCTGAGTCCTTGCACACCATGCTGGGATCATGACCTACCCTCACCATGACACTGATGGTGCCTGCACATTTGCAATAGTAATCTCAGGAGTCAAGAATTGGGTTGTGATGGGGTTGAAAAATACTGCTAGGGTGGATTTGCCAGAATTTCTTGCTCACCTGAAGCAGCCTGGACAATCAACTGACTGACTTTGCGAATTGGGTCAACATGGAAACAATTCTTCTCCATCCCAGGGACCTTTTGTGAGTGTCCTTGCTCTCCACATTGTGTGGCCTTGTGTTCTTGCAAAGGATCATGCTGCCCAGCCTACACCATGCAGTGTATACCCCAGTGGCTGGTTTCTCTTAGGGAGGCCGTCTGTATAATTTGGACACTATGCACCTCACATAGCTGTCGAGGTTTGTGGATGCCACCCAGGGTGAATGTGTCACCAATGATGTGCCTTCTGGGATGTTGGAGATTCTCTGTCAGCTGTTTACAATCTTGCCCAAATCGTGCAGTGAGTCACATCCAAATTTCTTGGATTGGTGACATATTGTGGGATGGTTGTATATCACTCAGCATATGTGACACAAGGTACATTGGCACACTCTTGATATGGCCTGCAGAATTGCTGCCACTTTGCTGTATTATATTTGCAGCCAAGCAATCTACAGCAGTACTAAGGCTTCCTTTCAGGAACAAACATGTTTGAAAGGGGCGAGGAGGTAAATTTGCATGATTCTTCACATGCCCTTGCTTGGCCTGAGAAAGTAAAACTGCCCACATTTGGTCTTTGGGCCAGATGCAGAGTATTATTTCCAATCTTAATAGCAGCAAGATGTCTGTTGTTTAAGGTATCATCCTCCTGCAGAATGCAATACTCTGCCCATTAAATTGCAGGGCACGGAACTCCATGTTTTACTGCTTGTTTAGGAATTAATGCCCACAATCGCCCTTAGTATGACTGACAGGAATATGGGATAGGTACCTTCACAAGCAACAGGGACAACTCCCAACAGCTGATCGGTCTCATGAAGAAGCAACACTGCTGCTAAGCCAGGGCAGTTTGCCTGGTAATGTGGGTATGCCTCATGGAAATGCCTGCCTGTAGGTCTCATGGTAAATGCATAGAATGCACATTCTCAACACCAGCATACCCAAGGTCAAAATGAGGTGGAGAAGTCAACCCGAACATCTCGTTTTGTCTTGGAGTGCTTGGATCTTGAAGCTGGCACCTGGGTGGTCTGCACTTTGTACCTGTTTGGGGGTCATTCTGGAGCTAGAGGGATGGCTGAAGCAACTGGGGGAGCATCCAATGAGGTCATCTTGAGTGGCTGGTAGTTTGTGTTCGTTCATGTTAATTTAGCTTCTTCATTTTCTCCCTCACTCGTGAGGCCGATGCATTCAATGGAAAGCTGTCACAATCATGGAATGTCACCTCTGCTCAACTGCAACAACTTGGCGCTGGTGAAATATGAAATGGATGCACTGAGTGCCACTATCCGAGTTCTACCCTGCCTGATGTCCTGAGGAAGAAGCATAATGGCAGGAAATTTTAATATGTTGGATGGCCAGTGCTTTCCTGGGGTGGTGGTGTGCTGAACAAATGGGTCCAGTGGGGCCTGCTCTTTCAGAAACAAAGTTGCCATAGATATATATGGCAGCCTGGCTTCAGAGGTCCATTTTGGGAGCACCTCCATGTCCTGTGATCTGCCATACAGGGGTGTGGTATTGGTTCTGCAGATTGCTGCCCCAGTACCTGCCCTTTCCATATTGGGCAGATGCAAATCATTGTTTCACTTGCGGAACATGCCACACTTAAGTTCATTTGCCCTGCCGGTGTTTCGCTCCACCCACCATCAACCCCCCTCATCTGCCAGTCGTCATATGCTGACCTATACCACAAGCCCCACCTCAGCATACTGAAGGTGGGTCTAAATTCTATAATGTGCAAGCTTTACCCTGACAAATCTTCCTTGACTTCAGCCATGCCAAACACCTCTACAATTGGCCTTGTAGGGAGGCCCTTAACGAGTAGTGCAAAAGAAACATAGCAGCACCATCCGCCAACTTGTTGTACAAAAGTGCCCTGCTAATGGGCATGTCCGATATGATCACAGACCGCATTCATCAAGCACTACAGACAATAGAGTAGGTGCCAGAAATGAGACAGCACTGGGCAGGGGAGGGCTATGTGAAAGCCATGGGTAATTCTCTGCTGAAAACATTCACCTGACATTGCCAACACCTGCCCAGAAAAGATGATGTTTCTTCAGGAGGAGGTGCACAGAGATATGCCTGGCAGGATTGCTAAAGAGGGGGTGATGTTTTAATTCTAGCTCCACATTTTGGCTTGATGGGTAATGATATGTGCTCAACCATTGGGATTTGCGCATGCAGTGGATCCATGAAACTCTCACCTTCCGTTGTACTGCAATGGCATCTGAGTCCCTTTTGGTGCCCAACCATTGAGCCTTTTGGCAAACAACATTCAGAGTGATGACACAGCAGGAGTTCAAGCTGTCAACTGGATTAATCCATGCTAGACAATGAGTGATGTGCACTGTTATCCTGTGATGACTCGGGGCAAGGCTCCACCCCCTGAGACTGTCACACTATGCCGACCCGCTGCATGGTACTGAGGTGTATGATGGGGGGCAAGACTCTCACATCATCATTGTAACCACATATTGCCTGCACAAGGAATGGGTCAGCAGTGGCATGAGCACTAGACAACAAGGAACACTGTTCTGGATTCCATGCAAAAGTTGAATATTGTGAAGCAACCTATGTGGGGAGGACATTTCTGGCTGTGTGACAGGGACAGGTCAGATCTAGACACATGAGTGTGGGAGGGCGTGCATGTGTCTAAAAAGGCTTGATCTCTGGCACTCACAGTTATGCAGGGCCATGTGACAAAGTTGCAGAGTGCTGACCTTGCACCAGAACCCCAATAGTAAGGGCCCAGTGTAGCCCATTGCCTATGCATTACAAACAATTCTAATGTATCCCAACATCTATTAAGAGGGATGTTCCACAATCTTGCAATCTTGCGGGTAATTTCATCAGCCAAATTCACTCACCTGTTGCAAATTTCCACAAATGCTTGGAGGGCTGCCCAGCCTTCACCACACCAGTGAGCCACATGCTGCCCACCTTGCCCTGCATTAAAGGATGGTGGTAGGAGCTCAGAGGTGCGCTTTGTTGGTGTCCATTGGCCACTTGAATTTCCAAGCTCAAGCTGAGATCAGGCCACACAAAATTGAAGGTAAAGTAACTGGTGGTCACTCTTTGACTCAAACAAGCTCTACCCCTGTTCAGAGGTGAAATGGAAGGCCAATTCTGTGCAATAAAACAGACAATTCCCAAATGAAATCAATTGCCCACCAGGTTATTTGTGATGGCAACAGAAACCTGCATGAGGCAGCCGAAGGCTGTTGGATCAGAGAAATCTGCATATGAAGTGGAATGGGGCCATTGGAGAGAACAGGTGAAAACTCATGGGGGAGAGGCCAGGAATTAAAGGTTGCCAATGTCACCAGAGAGCCATAGGGTGCATAAAATATGGAGAAGAAGTAGAGACATCTCCACCTCTTGCCCCCAAATACACCACCAGGTCACCTGGGTCACTGAGCTCAGAGCATCATCATGTGGACCCTTAAAATATTGAAGACAAATAGCACAGCAGTTATGACCGGAAGACGTAACCCTTCCTGAGGTCTAGCATCTGCAAAACATTGAAATTACATTACTGCCTTTCCTTGCCCTTTTGAATGTCCAAATGGCTCAAAGTGAGTTCAGCCCCTAAATGGGGCACCATTCTGATGTAAAATGGCTTACTGGCTCCTTGTACTTCTATTATATCTGGCCTAACCCCCAGCGATCTATAAGCGGTTGAATACCTGAAAATCTCCCACTACAGGGTAATGCACAACAATGGACATGTATCCATTGCATTGTTGCATGTCTGACATTCACCAGCACCTTTAGCCGCATCAACAAGTGCAAATATCACTGCATCAGTCAACTTCTTTTTTTGGTGGATCTTTCTTCCATATTTGATTGTGTTGCTTGCCTGGTGGGCCCCTTCCATTCCTGGCACTCTGTTCCAGCAATGTCCTAGTCCCTGAGGTTGCCACCCATCAGTCTGCAGTTCAAGCCTGCCATTTTGGGTGCTAAGTGTTTCCCCACTATCATTAATGGTGTGATTTACTTGCTGGTGTGATGAGGTGGAATGCCAGCCCGGTTTGTTACATATGGTTGGCCAGTATGCCAGTGAGCACTCCTCAAAGTCCAGAGTTGACAATGTTTTACCCATGGGAGACCCTGAGGCACTCTAAATGGCCACAATTTGCATTTGTTAGGCAGCTGCTCTGCTAGTCTGAGGAGTGCCACACACCCACACAAAGTCACCTTGGTCAGCATTGCTTGTCAATTTGAGGGGCATTCATTGCAGCACAACTTCAGGAAGTGAATGGGGCAAATCTGCCTAGCACATGTGACAAGATATTTGGATTCAGCTGTGCAGACAACCAGCCTGGTTCTCTAATAATTGCAGCTGACAAAACTGGCATGCTTTGCCCAGCCTAGGTGGGGTGAAGCTGAAAAAGACTATTGCTGCAGATGTTTTAGAGGCATTTTGGCAGCAGTTGTGCAGCTCCTGAAACCCACCAACTGTCAAAGCTGTCCAAGAGAAGGGCAGCAGCATCACCCATGGGACACTTTCTGAGGAGATGGCCACACTCAAGAGCTCCATTCCACCAGCTCCTTGGGCACATCCTCCCTCAATCAAATACCACTGATCCATCTGAAGCACATATCAACAATGTTTGTGAAATGCCCCTCTCACCAGCCTGTTTGGCCAATCTATATCTGGACTGTTGAATGAATGGTCTGTTGCACTTAGGTAATGCCTGGATCCAACCAAGGCATGGACTGATATCAATATCTAGCTGCTTGAATGTGGTTAGATGTTCAGGTCCAATGACATGCCAGAATGAGAATCTCCATCTAGGAAATTCATAACCAATGCCTATCTATCCCACGTGCTGCCTTATTTCAATATTTGTGACACACAATGTTCAAACTTTGTCAAATATGGCTTCAAATGCCCCGTCAAGGCCTGGCTGGGCGATTTCATGGACAGGGGCTATGGATGATGGCTCTGCAATGATGGACTGCAGTCCTGAAGCCAAAAAGTGTCATCAAGATGCCCCACTGGAGGACTGTGCCTGTGTTATTTTTTTGGCCCCTTAGCTCTCTTTGATTAGCACCATGGCTGCAGTGCATTGGACGCACCATGCCCAGAATGGGTCAGGGTCAGGAGATCTTAGCCTGGCCTGCCTGCCTCTGCTGCCTGCTTGTCACACTGGCAAAGCGAGAAGCACACCCTCACTGCCAACCTGAGCCAGTCACACCACCTCAGTCACATTGAATAGTGGTCCTTTCTGCTGCTCCTGCTGCTGACCAAGTTCAAAGAGAAGAGGAATGGGTGCTTTCAGGTGGCCATTATGTCACAGAGCTGTCTGACCAACCTCAGGGTATGAGGGTGTGGAAACAATGGTGGATGAACTGTCAGTGGCACCACAATATCAGAGTGGACTCACCAGCAGCAGAATACCTTGGTGAGCCATAGGATAGCTCACTTGAACCCCCTGATGAGTGCAGGAAGAGGCCTAATGAACCCCCAAGCACTTACCTTGAGGGGGGAAGAGGAGGGCCACTGCAAGCTGCTGCAACCCACTGACCAGTGGTGATGGGCACACATTGGGAGCATCTTTGGAGACCAGAGCTAAGTATGTGTTATTTCCTTGAGATGTTTCAAAATAAGTGCTGTGATATCAAGCTAGCTTATTTGAAGGGACAACAATCAGTGGGATGCTGGAGGTCCTTGGCAAAATCTGCCATGCACCATGCCCCCCCCTCCCATGCCACAGATTTTCAAGACTTGAAACTGCTTTAGAGGCTTACATAATTGCACATAAAATGGTGCTTTCAACACTTGTGGCAGCCTTCTTTAGCTGCATGCATCCTCACCCAGTGCAGCTGCAGGTGATAAAATCTAGACCCTGACTTCAACTTCTCTAAAGACCAATGTTTGGCAGCTGGGGGTTGTGTGAGAGAGTGGTAAGGTGGGAGTGGATGGGGAAGGCATGGTGCATGGGCTGCACAGGCATGAATGGGTAGGGGGAGCATGAATGGGCTGTGTGAATGGATGGGTGCATACACAACAGTGTAACTGCTGTAACAAGACAGTGTTACCCCTTAAGACCTGTCTGCTCATCTGCTCTCAGAATATGTCCTTTATAACAAGCCAGTTGGACACTTGAGACCCGCACACTCCTCTATGCCCTGAGCCTTTCTTTGCAACCACAGCATGAAATAGAGCCCCACTTAGTCCCCTTGAACAAGTCTGTGTGACCCCACTCTCTCTGTTCTGGACATCAGCCTGCTTCATCTGAAACTGACTGGCATCAGGGAACCTAATGCCCAAAGAAATATTGGGCAATTTCAACCACTGGCTATACATTCCACCAGCCCACTGCTCAGCCAGATTCTATGTGATACCACTGAGTTCTGCTGATCTTGTTGGGTGGGTGGGCCAAGCAATAATTCCTGCCACTGTGGTGGCAGGCCCCAGTGTGGACCTTACACTTGCAGGACTACATGCCACCAAGCTGTCCTGGTAGTTCAGAGAAGATTGTTTGCGCATATTCTCAGGGCACTTTTCTCACTGCAGCTCATCATCTATTCGGATCTTCTGTCTTTTGCTGGACTCATCTAGGCAGACACTTTGTGGCACATTGTCACTAGTGGTCACTTTCATTTGAGTTGTAAATGTGGCCACTTCTATGCCACTTATCAGCCTGTGGTCAATCAAGTCTGCTCCCACCAGCCACAAGGTTGAAATATTTGGAAATCTCCCCCTCACCCCCCCAATGATCCAGATGGGGAATACCCCACACAGGGCAGGAGACCAGCAAACCAAGGCATAAAGTAAAATGTCAGACATTGTGTGGACACCAAGAATCACTGGTGTCTGACCATTTGGATTTCCAGGCAGAGGAGATTCATTCGGGCTGCGGGATGCTTGGCAGCACTGTCAGCACAACAGGCAGCATGAAGTTGATTCTGAGGAATCACCACCTTGCCCTGACAATAATCATGAGCTCACCAGCAATTAAGGGGAGCATTCACCAGGAATAATTGGTGGTGGTCAAGGCAATCAGGAGAGCTGACAATTGGCAGAAAGTGTGCAAATGCTGGGAGGAGCAGTGCTGGGCCAGTACACAGGTGCCAGTTGAAAGGCAAGCTGCTGCAGGAGTGATCCTGGAACTCACAAATGATTGGATATTCCAATAGACAAGTCAACCACCCCCCTTGGCAGCTGCCTTTGAAGATAGTAGTTCTACACATCAAAGGCTAGCACAAACGTAGGGGTAGCTACACTGAGGTACATTCATCACCTTGTGGATCTTGTCTTGCATATACCAAGCAATACATGCTCGATCTTCATTGGCATGCTACATCCCATGCATCAGAAGCTTGTGAGAGAAGGCAACCAGAGTTCCAGGCCTGTAATTTAACTGGAGCTGCAGGGTGGGGAATGTTATATCAAGGCTGCTGTAATCTCCCACCGAAATCAGCTGATTCAACCACTCTGGCTTTCCCATTCTGTCCAGATGATATGGGCTGGATCTGTTCACCATTGCTGATAGTGTATTGTAAACTGATGGCCAAAGGCAGAGAATATTGGACGTCTCCAAGGAAAATGCTTGGTTCCAGAGTGCAATCATTGCCTCCCATCCAATTTTGTACATCTCAGGGTGCATTATACTTATTGCAGCAGAGAGATCAGCTTGCATCCCCATGATTTCAGCAAGGTGCTGTCTGCATTTATCAAGGTGCTGTCTGCATTTATCATTGTTCAACCTGCTCCTTAATGACACAGATATTGCAGGGGGGGGGATTGGTAATCTTGCAGCTAAGTTAGCCTCACCTGCAACTTGAAAAGGCCAACACAATGATGATATTATCAATGTGTGTCTTCTACTTAAAGAATGTATAGATGTGAAATGTCCAGTCTTTTATTGTATGCTCTATAAATCATGTTTTAATTAAAAATACGAATCAGGGACATTTTAGCATATCCGGTTCACCCTTAGGGCTTATGAGTCTGGGCTTTAGCAACAATAATTTTGTACAAACAGAAGTGTTGTAGCTAGTAACAGTGCATCCACACACAATTTTCCTTCATCATCTATATTGTTGACAGTTGATTTCCTAGCTAACAAAGACACTGATGTCCATTGTAATGGTCTAGTGTTATTCTCCTGGATGTCTATATTTAACTCTGTTTGGCTTCATTAACATGCTTGTGTACTTGACATTTCTTATTGTTCACCAAATTCCCTTGCTCAACATCTGCCATGGCTTGTGCTCTATAGTGAGTCCTGGTTGTTTCAATGCTTATCTATATTATGTATATAGCTTGTTATCTCTATGAATGTTATTCTCTTCCTGTGTGTGTACAGCCCTCCTCAAAAAGTATCCAGTAGGTCAAACCTTCAACACCAAGATTCCCCTCACCCATCAAAGCCTTTATCAATACCCTGAAAGCCCAGGGAAAAGATGAAGCTCAAACCTTTCACTTTTCATTAAGGCAGTGCCTTCTTCTCGACTATGCTTGATGCACACCTCCTATGCATGTCTTTCATAAAAGGCTGTGCCTTCTCTTCCATTCTGCCACCACCATATGGTTGCATCATGTTCTCCTTCCATTCCATGGCTATGCTTGATGCATCCCCCTAACTCATGTTACTTACATACTTAGCCTATGTTCAGACACGTATTGGTAGATTCGATACAATCATATACAAATCCCTTAGTAGTATTTAAAGGCCTAAGCCACCGCCAGAGAACTACAGTTTAGTTCTCTTGGTCTTTCCCCACCAAAGCCATCAGACAACTCCTAATCCATTGCTAGTGCCTTGGACAGTTGTCCTTTGGCCTTTCAGCAGCTTGGCCATAGTCTGGTTGCCAGCAGACCATGCAACCTAGTCCCCTTGACAGTCACTTGTCATGACCTTGCCCTTACTTGGAATTCCCTAAAGTACCTTGACAGGCTTGTTGGGTTGTTTCAAATACACATATTATACAAGATGATAAATGTGTTTTAGTGCATATTGAATATGCCAATAAACCCCCCCCCCCCTACCCCAAATCCAATTACAAAAAAGTACCTCAATTAGATGTGCAAAATCGAACACTTGGTAGTTTGTGTGGTCCTTGCTCACAGAATTCATCATAGTGTGAACAGTTGGTTGGATAGAAATATCTATGGAGAGTTAGTCCAACAATTTGATTATTTTGACAACAGCAACTTAACAGTGATTTCCTCTTTCAATGCCATGCACTAATCTACTATCTTGGAGTTGGATGACACCCCTGGCATGGGTGCAGCAAGGTGTGGTGAGTGATTGTGGCTCTGGTGGTGGTGGGGAATCACAAGTCAAGATTAATGTTTGGCCTTCGTGGTCAGTGCTCTGGAGAAGATCAAAAGGCTCCCTTGTGCAGTGCATAAGGACAATGGAGTCCAGATTCAACCAGTATGATCCAAATCATTTCATCAATGACTTGTACACACTGAAATGTCATCCAAAGTCAGGAATGTCAGTCATCATATTGAGATAGTGGACTCACAGCTGTATTATTTCACAATGGGCTATTGCATCCTCCGACTCCTTTAGAGTGTTGCACCCATCCTTGCCTCCTAAACACTCTATCTCATCTCCATATTTGTTGATGCCTTCTGTAACCTCCTCAACCAACCCTATGATCAAGTGCTGAGTCTTAGAATCCTCTCAAAATGGCGTGTTCTCCCTTATCTGATTCAATCTTTCAATGATCCTGGGCAATGATTGACAGCATACAGGTCAGTCAAATTCATCCATATGAGTGTTCATCCTGACACATTGAATCCACTGCATTACAATGTATCCCACACAGAACTGGTGTCCACACAGACTGTTCACAGACGTAGCCCATATCCTACATGGACATTGTGGAAACATTCAGTATTTGTGTGATCAATGGAATGTACAATTTATAGGGCTTACATGACATCCATGCATCTGAAAAATATCCAGATAAGATTCTGAAGAGGAAACAAATATGTTTGCATCAGCCAAGTAAATTGGATTGAAGCAATTTGTGCTTCAAAAGAATGCTCATGATGTCACTTACCATCATAAAGCAAGATGTAGATCCTCCTGTGACACCCCCAGGCCATTTCATCTCATCTTCCTTCTTATTGATGCCCATCATCATCAGCTCCTTTTCCTTCTCCAACAGGGCATGTTGCCCTTGAAGACATGCATGATCCTCTTTCAGTTGTGTGAATAATGCCTTCAGCTCCATCAGTTGCCTTTTTTTATTGCCTGATTTGTATTCCAGTATTATATCTTTTATTGGTTGTCCACCATTGTCTTCCAAGGAAATGTTTCCTGTGTTATTCATGCTCTTGACATCAATTTCATCTATTGGAACATCTGTAACAACTTGATGAACGTCAGACACCACTCATGTGTTACAGGCAATTGTGCTTTGACCTTGTAAATCTGCATGTTGTAAGAAATGTTCTCTTGTCTACTGCTGTAGTCTGTTGGGCAGATTCATGAACAAACAGATGATTGAGTGGTTCTGTGGAATAAATTGTACACAGACTTGCAAGTCTCTAGAAAGAGAAATATCCTCCTCATGTTTCATGCAAAATGTTTTACCAAAGAATTCAAGATATATCAGTACAGATATGAAACCATGTGAAATTACATAACGTAATATCTGATATATTTTTACAACCTGATGAAGCCCAATCAACATTATATATCAGGATATACACATACACAATCTTGTACCTTAGATCATACTGTACAACATCACTGGGTACCTATCAACCCATAAATATCTACTTTTCCACTTTTCTGTGGTGGACCCCTCTTCAAACTGTAGGTTCAAAACTTCAAACAGTTGTGGATGCCACTTTGACCACCTCAGTTCCATCATTTGTCTGTTGGTATTGCTTGGTGGACACATCCATTGTTTGTGTTGTCCATTTTTACTCACGTCCAGGCATATATGCAGTCCTTTTTCATATCTCATTGTTTCACCCCATATTGATTTGCCATCATGATATACTCTATGACCCATTTGTCCGTTGCTTCATACAAACCACTCTCTGAGTTGAGGAATTCAGGGAGATAGTCTAATGCTCCTGGAGAAGAGACAATGCCAAAGTATGATTTGATGGAAGGTAAGATCAAAGTTTGATCCTTTCAGTGCATTTAGAAGTTGACACACATTTCATTGAAGTTGTATACAACTTGTGCAGTGATGGCAACTCAAATGATGCCAACAATGACAATGACAATTTTTTCAAAATATTCAAAGTGGGAGATCAGTCAGTTGATATTCCAAAAATATATGTTTATTGTGTTCAATTGACATCAGTATTAAACAGCATTAAAGTCAACATCAACACCACCAATCAAGAACAGACACCCCAGGATGACACCAATTACTGGTATGGGACTATAGCTGTGTTGTTTGTCCCGTACAGCTTTGTGCTCCACAACTGTAAGCATCCTCTATTAGTGATATCTCTGTTTGTATTCTGACTACATAACACCTCAGCTAATTGTCTGGATGAAAACAAGATGGTATTATAAAGACACTGACTTGGAGGAGTTGAGGCCTGAATATGTTCTCTCCATTTCCTCTGTCACCACTACACTGATTTATTATAATCCAGTCTCACAGAGGCAATTCTACAGAATGAGCTGGTCAATAGCAACCACATCACACTCATAGACCCTATCCATGTTGTCAGTAATATAGTTCATATCTTAAACACACAAGTCTTCTTATGAGTGCTTTACTGTCCATCAAGGTTATATCCATGTACACAAATATCAGGAATCTATGGCTTTCAATGTGTTTGTTTCATCCAAAAACAATTTGTTCTGTCAATGGACATGTTATGTCCATCTTTCATGCAGTCCCAGCCAAGAAGAGACCATAAGGAGCATTGATCTCATGGTGAGTATTCATGACATTGTCTTCATCAGCCCTGTTGTTTATTCACTTTCAGCATTATAATTGATGTGATGACCCTTCTTGCAAGCTTTTATAATTCCACGAATGAACAGTGCTTCTGCTGTGATTGTGGTCACTGGTACCACCTTGCTTGCCTCTGTCAACAACACCCCAACATCTTCATGAACAAGGCAAGAACTGTGATCCTTTCCCTTGTTCAATAAAAATTTCAACAATCTCAGAATCATGCTGATTGCAAAAGGAGGGCCTTATGGTTTCTGAGGCAATGGTCGTTTTGTCAAGGCAATCAACCATTTGTGTGAAATCAAAGACAGTCTCATGGTCATCATTGACAAGGATTGAAAGGTGATGAAGGTGGTGGAGCTCATCTGGCCGAGGTGGCTGGAAAATTTATACTATGCTTGCCCTGGTTGCCTCCATGTGTGGATTTAGTTACCATCCTGTCCTGTATTCATCTGATGTGTGCATTTGGAGTTATTGGTGTGTATGCACTACTGTGTTAGACATTGCATTGCAAATGGGCCTTTGTCCAATTCTGCACACAGACAAGGTCCATCTGCTCGTTGACACTTCTACAAATCCATATCTCTCTGCTTTTGTGCATATTTGACAGTGCTGTCTTTATGTAACATCCATTTCCACAAATCATCATATACATGATTTTGCACATTCTTGTGGTGAAATATAAGTACATTGCATTGATTGATTGTGCTAATAATAAATATTCCATCTTGTTCTGTTTGGAAAAGTTTTCATCAGATGAAGATGACATTAACTCCATATTTTCATCAGGTGCCCATTCATCCCCATCAGAATCCAGTCCAGCTCTATCCAACTCTTGTGAAGCCACAAGCATCCTTCCAAATGTTTGTGCCACCCATATTAGTTGTTTGCATTGCTTTGGAGACTTGGCAAGTCCATGGGCCATGCAACCATCTTCATGAATCCCACTGAAAGATATTTTGTAGCCCTAAATCTCAGTATTGCCATAGCTAGGCTGAGCCAGTATCTCTCAAACTTCTCAATCAACTTCTCTCCCCCTTTGTGTATAGACATTGGTCGTCAGAAGCTAACAATCTGATTCAATATTCTAATTAAATCATGTACACTTCGTCATACTTCCAGTCCCCATTCCCTGGTGAACATCTTGGGCAGTCATCTATGATCCAATGCCATTGTCCTGCTCCTAAAGATCTTAACTCCTATGAATATTTCTGCATGCCAATGAGTATTTCTTCTGACATCTGCAACATGAATCTCTGCACCATCTTGTCCTCATATATCAGTATGTTCAACATTGTGTGCCTGCCCCTGTCCACAATCAACAAGAGGGGGTGTTGCACTTCAGGTCCAAAAATTCCTTGAGTCCTTCCTCATCATCCACAGAGCCTGCATGAATCGCCCACTTTTGGATGATGCAGCACACACACATAAGATGCCTATATGGCATGTTTATAGTCATTGCATAAGTACTAAGACATATCATCAAAAGTTTACATGCTGTACAAGCACATTGTTGAGAACTAATGCTAGAGCATTGCATCTAGGAGACCAATAAATTCCTTAGTGTCCCTCTAGGAATCGATTTATACATGCTCATGTAGAACATATGAAGTGCTCATCCAATATGTCATTTTTCAATATTGCCTGAACTACCACCTGCTTACTGTCCATCCCATCACATATCACCTCAAAGCTCTTTAGTGCAGATTATATCTGCACATCATCATATGTCTTCTCCAAGTATTCATAGCTTTCTTTCAGACAATCCATCTCTTCCCTCATTGTTTCCACAGCCATCTTCATTTCACTCTTCCTCTGTGATAACTCCCTATGCTTGTCACTCATCTCCTGCAGTTCTCTGGTCAGATCTTCATCTATTCCCTTGAATATCTCATCCTCCACATCCTGTTCAATGTCTTCATTGGATCATATTAGAAATCATATGTGGTGGTAGATCTTGACATCTACTTTCAGATTCCATGCTGGACTGCATTGATGCTCTTGCTAGATGTTGCTCTGTCCACATATGAAGTTGCTGTGCTGGATTTAATTACATCATGAAATTGTAGGATGAGGAACAGTGCAATAACCCCTCCCATCTATCTTACATTCTCATATCAGAATGGTTTGGCACATCTTTGTGTGTTAATCAGGTGGTATGTACACAACTTTCATTTCCATATCATCACGAAGTGTTTTTGTTATCTGCACAATATATTGAGGCTGATGTGAATTTGGAACATCCTAGTGTGCAAATGGGCATGTATGTACATACATTTGCATAAACCAGATATCCATGAAGTGTTGATTGAGATGGTTGGATGGGTTTACTATGTACATAGCTTGATATGTATGATTCTGCAAAGTGATGGAAGCATTATTTTGTGTGTTTTATACTTGTGGTGTTTCCAGTTTGGTTTGTGTAAGTACACTTGGTATTGTGTGGGCATATCCTCTGAGTGCACTTTATGAATCCTTTCTATAGATCCATGTTGTCACTATTTGATGCATTAGTGTCAGATGACAACATTAATTCAATCACATCCTCTGGTTGCCATTCCCCCCGTCTGAACTTGGGCCTGTCCCCCCAATCATCTCTTGAACAATCCCTACACTGGGTCCTAACATGTGGGCTATATGCATAGGCTACATATCTGTGACATTCTGAAGATGATGTAATTGTCGTGCATCCCACCCTCCTTGTGTTTCACCAGCAAGTATCTCACTGCCCTGGATTTGAGGATTGCCATATTGAGACCAAGCCAGCAGCACTCCAATCGTCCCATCAACTTGTGGCCATTGCTATATATGTAGAACAAGTTCATGTCAGTGACACAAAATGAAATGCGATTACAAAAGATGTTTTACTTGCTTCTCATAATTAATTCTTCCTCATATTCCAACCTGGCCTGAGACTATTCCATCCACTAACCAATCATATCTTTCCCATTCTCCTCTGCTACCCCTATCAACTTCTTGGAATGCTCCTTTATCCCTCTAGAAACATCTTTGGACATCTGTGTGATCAACCACTCAACTGTGTGGTCTTTGCAGATTGGAATGTTCAACATGCTCTGCTTTGCCTGGTCAATGATCAGAAAAAGGGGGGTGTCATATTTCAAACACAAAAAATCCCCAAATAATTCTTTGTCCATCAAACTAACATGCTTTGCCCACCTATGGATGATACACTCCACACAAAAGATGTGCCTATATGGCACATTCACAGACAGACATGGCAGAAATCCTGACTTGGAGAATGACATCAGTTATATGCAAAGTACACCAGGAGATCATTCCTTACACTATGTGAGAGCATCTAGTCCCATCCCCAATGACATCATTAATGCTTGCACTCAAAACAAATACAACCTGGCACTCATATTGAACACCTCCCCATCATCTCTAGCACCCCATACTTCATTAGCACATCTATTGCTGCTTTCTCCCTTACCATGCCCTCACATATTGACTCCATGCTCTTGTGTGCAGATTGCACATGTGCATCCTCATATTGCTTCCATAAATACCAATACCTGTGCTGCATCAGTTCAACCTTTTCCTTCTTCTGTTGTGTTTGCTCATATCTGGGTGGCATTGTCTGTGAACTCCAGCCATCTGATGTTATGGCTCAGTATGCCTAACACCGTTTTAACGGACTTAGTCACTTTCCTTTTCTTTCTTACCTTATTAGAATCACATATAACAGCTACACTGTCTCCTATGCTTCTCTTTTCATTTCACCACCATGCCTCATGCACTCCTCACTTCATTCATCCCCATGCAGTGCACAGCTATACCTTCTTTTCTTCTTTCTCATTCTGCCACCACCATGCAGTTGCATCATGTCTCTCTTCCATTCCATGGCTATGCTTGATGCAGGCCCCTAACGCATGCTGCCACATACTTAGTCTATGTTGGGGCTCATCAGTAGATCTGACACAAACATGTACATACTCTAGCAGTAGTATAAAAGGCTGCAAGTGCCAGCCAGAGAGATCATCCTTCTGAGCCAATTGCTAGCGCCTTCAGTCAGTCCCTCTTTTCTTCAATTCCCTAGAGTCACAGTTGATGCTATTGGCCCTTGGGGTTGTTTCATCTGGTATATCCATTTGTTCGCCAAAGCTGGAACTCTTCTCTTTTTGATCACATCCTCAAGGGCTATATGCAACACTTCTCCAATCCTGTGCAGCAAAAATTGCTGAATACTCAGGATGATCTCAAACACATCTATATTCATCTTGCAAGACTTTTAAGAGGTCTCATGCCAACTTGTTCTTCATGATGCTGCATGTGGCCTTCTTTGAGTTGCCACACTTACGGAAGGGTTGTTCAGCCCATCTCCTCTTTTCACTCTGAGGCAAATACCCCACTCATGGAAGCATGATATCTGTCTCAACTTGACTTCCTGCAAGCATCTGTCACAGAACCCTTCTTTGTAATGTGGATCTTAGTCTTGATGAGGACACCCATTGTACCCACAGTGATCGAAGCCTAGAGGAAAGGAAGATCAGTGAGCTGGTGGACCAGCACAATGCTCACTATCTACCAGTACAGATAAAATTCTTGGAGTACCCCCACAGAAGAAAGGTGGCCAACTTAAAGCTGAGATGAAGCCAGTCACTAAATTTAATGTCTTTCATGATAACCCCATTGGCCTGATGCTCAAAGGCCATGCAGAGGCACTCTTCAAGGAGAGCAGTACTGTGCCTAGGAAGGGCATTACTAAATATGCATTCATCATATGAATATTCTGGAATGGCATAGTTGTATTTGTGTTCCAGTGCATGATGGGCTCATCTTGGGGACATATCAGCTCACTCATGTTGCAGTTTAGGTGCAGACTGGAAGGTCTTATCAAGTTCAAATGTAGTTTGGTGTAATTCAATGCAGACAAGTATGCTATCATGGTGCAGCTGTCAGCAAGTATGGCCAGGGGTGATTTTGGTGTTTGATATGGTCAAGGTCAGGATCGGGGTGGAGAAGGATAGGAATACACAGTGTGGATGCATTAAAACAATGCTCTTGAACCCTGTTGCATTGAGGGTGCCATGCTGTCAACCAGTTCCAGTTCCCTTCTAAAGTGTTCCTTTGTATGAAATTGCCTAAGAAGGGCAGACTGGAGCCCACCCTGAGATTGTCATGCTTTTATTTCTAGGCGTTACACTGGTGGATAATTTGATTGAGGTCTTTGGCATGATGCAGAAAGTCTTTCTTGCACCTGTAATCCTTATGTACAAACAAATCAAGCTTGATATTCTTTAGTTTTTCTAGTATGCTGCAATCAACTTTAAGCCATGGTGGACTTCATCAGGAACTCACCATTGAGATACTTGGTTTTGCAATATCCTAGCAGTTTGTTGTGGTGTGGGAATCAGTGTGGGTCCCACACCTCAACCACATATGGGTATGTGGGTCAGACTGGGGGTTTCCCCCAGGCCCTATATTGAGACACTGAGACAATATGATTCCCACCCATCCTAATATTTCAGCCAAGAAACTTAACTGATGTGACCTTCAGCCTTTGAATTACACTGAGGGCAGGTGAATTGGAATGATTTTATTTTGTTTTGTTTTATTTTGTTTTGCTTGATTTGTTTCATGTCATTTTTATTTTACATTGTTGATGAGTCTTGCTTATATATATGGGTGGATGGACTTTTTTTCCATCAGTCAGACGGTCAGATAATGGTTAGATGGTCAAATGGTCAGATCAAATGGTCAGATGGTGGTCAGATGGTTTTGGGGGTCCTAGTAGACAAATCATATGGATAGGTCATATTTCGAGCACTTCTCAAGTTATTTCTGACTCAATTCACCTTCAGCAAGCGATCATGTTTTGAGTCATTTTCCTTGGTACATCCTCTCCTATTCCTTTGGAACCATGTCCCATCACCTTCACACCTCTAATTGCCTTCAGCACTTTTCACTGCCTCTGGCTCAACCATATGACATGGTGGGTTCACTTCATCAACATGCTCACTTCTTCACTCTTGGGATGTTCTAGGTGGATCTGGAAGTTGTCTGTTATGCCTGCTTTGGTGCTCATCTTGCCCTGCTTGAATTGAGCTCTTTCAGGTGCATTTTCACCTTTCCTCTGTTCTGAGCATTCAATGACCTATTCTGACAGGGTTCACAGCCTCTTCAGCTTCTCCCAGTATTCTTGACATACCCTTGTGTTTGTGATGTGTCTGCTTCACCCTTCATGTTGCCTGGCTCAATATGAGCTCTCCCAGGCAAGTACTTTCGACCTCTTTGCTTTGAGCATTTGTTAACACATCCTGACATGTTCTGTATCGCTTTGGGTCAATCCCTAGGGTTCTCCACATGTAAGGATGCTCCTGATGTGCCTACTTCATCTCTGGCAGGTCCAATGCCACAGCTCAAGGCTGCTCTCCTCTCCCCTTTGAGCTCAACATTTAGGGACTTGCTATATTGCTGCATGGGTCTGTTATCCTCAGGATTTGCCCCCCCTCCTCCCCCAGTGAGGATCCACGTGTCCCATCTCTTCATCCAACCTGACCCAACAGTCTTAAAGCAAGAACAGTCCAACATGCATGGGTTCAAGAGCATGACTGTGGAGAATATTGATTTAATCTGC
Organism: Boletus patriciae; assembly: GCA_038093075.1. Lineage (NCBI taxonomy): Eukaryota > Fungi > Basidiomycota > Agaricomycetes > Boletales > Boletaceae > Boletus > Boletus patriciae. The sequence continues at coordinate 23,000 of JBBPRK010000041.1, forward strand.
ACCACCACTGGCTGGTAAGTATTTACGTACAAGTTGCTGAGGTGCCAGTGGCTTACTTACAATTTTCTGTGTGTTGGATACAAGCAGCATTACAAATGGACAGCTTGACTTTGCAGTTGAGGAAGACTGCTTTGTGCCAGATATCAACATTGAGTAAATGGATATGGGGGAGTAAATGTATTTGTGTTGAATTGGAGAGGAGTCAATACCAGGTGATTGTTATGCAGCATATACATATGTTAAGTATTGTGCTGGTATTGGCTGCAGGAAACGAGCTGCAGTTTGGGCCATGCATCATGTCGCAGCCTGCTCAAGTGTGGATAGGTTGGATGCTGTCAGCAGAATGGTTGTGGCGGCATCTGTGGTGTCACCTATAATGGGATTTGCCACATATGTGGCCTTTTGTTGGTTATTGTAATATAATGAGCCATATGTGCCAGCCTTCATGCTTTACCAGCCACTGCAATGCCTGACCATCTTATTCCCATTTGCCACCCTGATGTCAGCCAAGGCACAATCCATAGGTATCTATATTACATGGGGTGTCACATTGAGGCAGCCATTTGGTATTTGTTAACCATCAGGGACAACTGCTAGCCTGGGAATTGGCAGTTATTCCCCCCCGAACATCTTGCCTCACAATCTGCACAGATAACTCTGCTGAATTTACAGACCCTGAATGCCAGAAGACAAACAATCCTGGTGCCCCATCCTGCATTCTTGCCTGCATATCATGAAGCATGTGATCAAGATCTGCAGAGAGAATTGAGGAGGGTCAACCTGTTAGCTTGCCACTTGATTAATGACATCCAGAGGCTCCTTCCCAACTGGGATCCCACCCGTAGGAGTGACTTTTGAGGGTGGTGGTGGACAGAAGCCACAATTAACCAATCTGAGAAGCATTTGTATGACATCTGGAAGCATTTTTCCAAATGGTGGCAGGAGTATTTTCAGGCATGTGAGCTTCAAAATGTCTCACAATATCACACTAACAAAGGACAGAATTTGTGGAGCTCAGAGGTCTCTCCACTTGATCAGCAGCGACTCAGGGAATTGGATGAGATGGAGGGGGAGTGCATGGAGCATCTAGCCATCAGTGCAGAGCAGGTGAGTATGCTTGAAAGGCAGACCCATCACTGCTGGACTCATTGGGTTGAGCTGTGGGGTACTTTGGGATTTGAGGAAACCGGTAAAGATGAGGAGTGAGGAATATCACCCCACTGTGGATGCTGTGACTTCTGAATTGCAGAGCTAGGTTCAGTCACTTTTTCCATTGACAATGTGCACCATTATTTTCAGCAATCCACTGAGCACATAATTTGCATGAATTCAGTGAAAAAAGTAGCTGAAATCTTAATCTACAGCCCACTATCTGCTCGTTGTGTTAGAACAAGTATTGAGTGAATCTGGATCATTGGAACTGAATACCAGCGGTGATCACAATGGGATTCAGCTCAAAACCTGACCATTGCTTTGAACATTGCAGACTCAGTGGCAGTATGGCACCCTTAGGCTTCATTATAGGGTATCCCTGCATATGTGTGAGTGCAATTGTGACGGCTCATGTATAAACATGAGCAGGTGATTGGTGAGGGCAAGGGTGAGGGTGAAGGTGAAGATGCATCAGTGCATCATTCCCATCCTGGTCATTCTCCTTGCACTGTTGCATTACTATGGCTGTCATCTATCTGGCAGTTGGTCGGGCACCTGCAGTCAATGTTCATTGTCATCATTACCTATGCTAGGTTGTCAGGCCTATGTCCTCTGCCGACACTCACAACACCTCCACCTCACTTGCCTGGACTTCATTAACCCTCTGACTGCTATCTAGCCCCCTCATGCTCTTGGGCAGTTGGATTGCTCTGTAGGCCTGTTTGGATGGCATTCATCGCCACCTATTGTATCTGCAGGGTTCTCTAACAGTCTCACTATGTATGTCTCTTGCCATCTCTGTCATGGCTGGGTGGTTGCACCATCCTTGTTGTACCTTGTTGTCACATGTGGAGGGACTGACAAGGTGTGTAAGAAGATGAGGATGAGGCGCTGTCACCTTCACACATGGAGGAATAAGGTGGGAGAAGGCAAGGGCAATGTCCCATCATCACTGTTGTTGCACATGGAGGGGCAATATGGGTAGTGAAGAGGTGAGGGCAAGGCACCATCGTCAACCTTGTGTGGAGGGACAAGATGTGTGAGGAAGAGGTGGGGACAAGGATCATTGACATCACATATGGAGGGACAAGGTGAGAGCAAGGTGCTGTTGTTATCATATGTCAGTGCTTGTATGCTATCCATATTTTTGTGGTGAGGGCAAGGTGGTGCCATTGTTGGTGGTATTGATGAATAAATTAGCAACCTGCAGGTACCACACTGTGAGCCATGGAGAGAGAACAGTTAGCTCATGTACTGTTAAGGACACAAATGGCTGCTGCCTAAATTGCTTGTATCAGCATCATCAATTTTTTCATAAATCAGGTTTAAATATCCTAGTCTGGTGACCAGACTGCCATCTGCAACCCACCCACTGCATCAGATTCTGCCACATCCCAAACATGTGTTTAGTGATAGAACAATACGTTTTGCACAAGCACTGCTCGTAAGACATGAGGTACTCAGAATGGACTCTTCAATCAAGCTCTACATGTCCTGCTCAGTTCATTGTGCCATCTTCATCTATGAGCATGTGCTGCACATGACAGCTGATGGCCAGATTGGAAAATTTTCCCATTGAACCAGAGCACCGAGGTTTCAAGTTCTGGAATATTTTTTGAAGAAATAGCATATGTGCCATGACCAGCACAATCCAGACTATGCCATAGTAGATCTGCCATCTTGTGCCATTACCACAGCCCCTTTGCAATCTTTTTCCACTCTCCGCCCCCAGTAAGGGGGTTGATGGAGTGTTGCAGAGTGTGGTCATCTGTTTTTTTGATGGGCTGTGAGCTGCAGGCCATGAGCTGTCATGTCAGTGTTCAGGATCACCATGTCTGTGATGGTAAATCCATGTTCAATGAGTTCTGCTGCTGTGGAGCAAGGGCCTGGGAGCTGAGCTGTCTTGTGGATATGGGGCTCTTTTGCAAATATGGGGCTCTTTGGATGTCAAGACAGACATCACTGATGTGGTGTGGAACCTGCTCCTTCATAACATTGCTACATAAATGTAATGCTCTGCTGGGAGACATTCATTACTGCATAATGAGTTCTATAGATGGGAGAGACTTTCCCATTTCATAAGATAATTGGGTTTCCATGACAATTGTGCCAGTCTATATACATAAGTCACCATGGAGCATGAGTGTCAGCAGATTGCTGCCAACTTTCCCACCTGCCATGAGCTTTGACCAGCCAGAGTCTTTGAGCCCCCTTGGGTCCCCATGAGAGATTGTGGATCTCCTTGCTGATTACATGCACTATATGTTCTTTGTGGAGATTCATGCAGCTGCCACTTTTACTGACACCTTGCTGCACATCTAATTATCAGCACAAATGATTTGTGAGGCTGGCTTGATGGTGGATAAACTTGTCAAGGCACACTGCAACCAAGGTGACCATTTATCCTGCTGCTGTTTGCTCAGCTAAAGCCTTGTGCAGTTGAATGTCCTGATTTTGATCTGGCTGCCAAGCCCACCCAGCCTGCCTGCTTTTTAGATGACCTGGCAACTGACAATACAGGCAACCACAAAACATCCTACAGATGTTTGCATGATGCAGCTGTTCTGGTGTCACCAACAGGTCAGATTATTGCATGGTACCTGCCCAGGGTGATCAGCCAGGTCAATCAGGTAGGGACTGTGATCTTGAAGCACTGCATGCATTAAATGGCCATCTAGCAAAGGCTTTGGGGCTTGAAGCTATCCCTCACCCAGAGTGTCAAACAGATGGCTGACCCCCAGAAATGGTGGAACAACATGCATTTCTTCTGTGCAAATTCCGAATTAAAGGGATGCATAAACCTCTCCCCTGCACAGTTTTAGCAAGGTTGAAATGTGGGAGATCAATAGTGATGGAACCATCACTACCACATTCAAGTGGGAGGAAAAAGTAAAAGTAACTTACTTGATTTGCCAATATGCCAATATTGAGATAAGATGAGAACAGATTCTTGCTTTCAATGGTGTTAAATGTGGAAGGTTATCCCATGGGTTATGAAAAGCCAGCAACCATTTTCCATAATAATAGAGGTTTTTAATTGATAATGAAAACTGGCTGCTCATACTATTACATATATCACCATGCACCATTATGTTACACAATGTATGTCTTGTCTTTGCACAAACATGAAATCAGATTGCTCAGATGTTAAGGGTTAATCAACCACAAAATATGCATGAATATCTACTAAATTACTTACCAGAAATATAGTGGTAAACTCAGAGTTATGTCGAGGACCACCTTCAAGGATCCAGCAATAGACAAAGCTATATTGGAAAGCAAAGACCAGCATCATGAAGAGCCATATTGATTTTGTTACTGCATTTTGCCAATCTATTTTGAAAGTGCCTAAGAGAACCATGGGGATTGATTGCAATGGATTTTGTGGGACCCTTCCCATCAAGTGAGGGCATTGTCAATAACTCCACCTGGTCATTTGGAAGACTTCTGGGCAGTAAGCTTGCAATGAGCAGTGGCTTTGGTGTCCAAGGGAAAGAAGATAGATTCAAGGTTTTTGACAAACTTGTCAAGGGTTTTCTCTAAGGCTTTAATGGAGGTGTTGGCCATTTTGTCATACCACATCTTGAAGATGGAGACTTCTTATCCTTTACTCGTCTAAATAAGTGTGGTCATGTCCTTGTCCTTCTTCAATATATATGCAAGTTTCTCTGTCTGCTGGGACTTACTAGCAAGAAATTGACATAGGAAATGCTGTTCACCTCCAGAATATATATATATATTGAATATAATGATAGTGTGTGGCCATTTGGGTGTCCTGATGTGGTTATCAAAGCAAGAACTAAACTTTCCATATATTAATAAGTTAATGCCCAGTAATACCTTTCACAAGTGCATCTGAATTCCAGACACCAGCTGAGACAAATGTTCAATCCAAATCTCATGTACACCAACCCAAATCCACTTTGCCCCCATTGTGATTCCCCCTCAAAGTAGGTAAATTTACCTTCCCCTTGACTAAAATCTGAGTCTTCTTATTCTTGGGTTGTGCAGGATGGCTATGAATTTAGATTTTTTGATGCTTTAAGACTCCAAGTTGGTATAACTCCCCATTACACAGTTTCCATTCCCAGATCCTTTTTCCATGATTATTACCCTCAGTCTACAATATAAAAACCACATTCACCAATAATCAAATAAAAACTTGGTTTACATGACTTAATTTTTCAACCTCAGTAAGTGCCAGAGATCATGCCAAAGATAGTATTAGAGATGGCCCAGACCTTAAAATCTGCAAATCCCAGCTTTCATTAGCCAAAAAGTGGAATGAAATACATAGTATCAGACCCTTTTATGTTTGATGCTATTAGAAGTGGAAGGTGGGACAACATGGAAGCTACATACAGTGACCTCCAAAACCATTGCAATGCCTAACCCCAACACAGCGCACGAAGCATGCTGCAATCACCCATGGGAACTATGCTTCACATTGGTGGGAACAAACATGTATTTGATCCCAGCTTGGTACATAGACTGGGCATGGTTTGTTTTGTATCCATTTTCTAACTATAGTAATAATTAATATCATCCAACTATCCCAGTAACTTCTTGGAACAACAATACATATATGTAAATTGATAAGTTGTCAATTTTTCTACTATATAGTAACTTGAACATGCAAAACTGATTGGTTTCCTGTAGTTGGTCAACCAAGTGTGGACATTTTGAAACTACTGTAGCTGACAAAGACAGTAAAGTTCTACACTAAAATGTTCAGCCTCCCCTGGCTTGTCAGTTCTGACAGTTACTTGCAGGCTATAGAAAATTTGAGTGCTGTCTATGCATACTGCAAACAATTTTCTGGTCACAAATACAGGGGTTAGATGTTTCAAATCCATACCCATAGCTATTCAAATCACTAATCATACACTATTGGATATATTAAATGGTAATAAAAAATCATCTAGTAAGACATATAATAATAATAATAATAATGATATTCTCCAGTTGTTTATCCATATCCTGGAGTGAAGGCTGGGTATACTTCAAAAAAGCATATGATTAGCAAATGGAGAGAAAGGAACTTTATAGTACATGCCCTGCTAGTATAGGACCAGGCAAAGGGGAGTGTATAGGCAACCAATTTGAAATCCTTTAATGATGTTATATGCCCAATTGGAATGTGCTGAATATTCAAGCTCTTTATTTCAACATTTGCATTAACAACAGCAATCAATAGAAAGCTGCCTTCATTACCTATAAGTGTCAGAGATGGGATTTCCTCCTCTCCTTAGTCTAGTGTGGAAAGGGAAAGAAACTCCTTAGAGGTTGCCAGCTTCTGGAACTCTGGAGTGGGACTTGGTCACAGCAGGACTTTTGCTTCAGCTTGTGTGCTGCACCTGAGTTTCAAGTCTTGGCATCCTGAATTTACTTGGTTGTTTGGAATCTATCAGAGGGGAGTGAAGGACCAATGCACCTGCATAGCAACACTGAGTCAGCCCATGGAAACTCTGAGAGTTCAGGGATGATAGAGTAGGTTGGTACTCAGTGCACTCAGAGGTAAGTCAGGTAGACTCGGAAGTAGCTACCCAGCAGTGGTCTGCAACTAGAGGATGACAGCAAGTATAGTTCGATTTGGAGTTCTAAGCCTGAGGTTGACTTAAAAGGGATGGATGAGAAGGTTGGGTGGGGCAGTTGAGAGACAAGTGGAATTGAGGGCATAGGTATAGGGACAGTGATGTGGCAACGAGGAGACAAGATGAGATATTCAAACTAGAGAACTACAGCTACAATATATGGGTTTATATAGTATAGTTACAAGGCAGTGGCTAAAGGCTGAAAGCAGCACACTCAGGAAAGGTTCTAGCCCTCAGCGAGCTGCAGCAAGGTACAAGATCTGGGGTGACTGAATGGGGGACAGTACCTGAAGGTCTGAGTGATATAGACACTGGATTCTAGGGGCGAGCCTAATACAAGTGGAGGTGAGTGAGTGAGGTAACAAGATGATTGAGTCTAAATGGGATAATCCATATAAGGTCATATAGTCCAAGTGGCCAAATGGCTCGAGTAATCCAAGGTGGGTCCAAGGTCTGAGGACTGAGTGGTCTGAGATGGAACCAAGGTTGAGGGACTGAGGTGAACTGAGTGGTCCAAGGTAGTCCAAGGTTGGGGTTGGACTTGGTTGAATTGTAGAATATGACAATAAGCCAAGACTTGGTCTAGTCAACCCCAATATGTTATGTCACCTCCAAGTATCAGAGATGTATATATTTCACATCTAATTATTCTTATACCTTTACTTACCCCCATCTGCACTTGTCCTGCCACTAATCATATTCTGAGACACTGCTGTAGCTTGGGGCTGTCCCACCCCCAAGCTGATATCTGGGATAGCCCATAGCTCAACTCCTATAGGTTTCTTTGGTATGCTTCATAGTATATAAAATGTACCTGGATTACCTTATAGTCTTTAGACAATGAATCAACTAAGATTTCCTCTGTCTCGCTGTCCCCCTCTTGACAATTGCTTTGTCCTTCACTCACTGGTCAGTAGGGTCTGTCATGGATGTATGTACCTGTCAGTGTCTCCAACTACACCCATATCCATACCTGTGACAGGTACATATCCCCACCATGGGCACAAGTTTTTGTGTAGGTTGAGGTTTTTATACCTGTGGGTATTGTCTCCTTATAAGCAAATGCAAAAAAAGAATGAAAATGCAAATGCAAATTGTGTTTCCATTTGTTTTTGCTGGTGATAACTCAGTTGAGGGTGGAGGATGTGTGCAAGCATGCATGCATACATGCACAGACTTATTGTCTGTGCATATATGCACACTTGCATGGACATGGAAGTGGGGTGTGTCAGTGGGGTGCACAGTCAGTGGGTCTGCATTGTCATGAAGTGGGCAAGGACCACAATGGTACAACAGCAGCTGTTGCATCTTCGTGGAGTAGGTGAGGATAAGGGAGGAAAATGAGGGCAATGGCAACAGCATTGTTGTTGTTGTTCATTGTTATCATATTGTCCTAAGGGAGGTGAGGACAAGAGTAGAAATGGTCTTGATACATACCATGGCAATGTTCTAAAAAAGAAACAAAGCAAGATGTTAGTATCAGTAGGACTGCATAGCAACAACATGTACAATACATTCTGTTTGTTTGTGTTTGTTTGTTTTTATTCCTATTTAGGAAGATGGAAATTTCAGAACAAAAAATGAATGATCAGATGAACCAAGAGTGTTCCATTTATATATGCTTGTTGTATTGCATAATCAAAATGTGGCCAAAACCACTTTGCAACACTATATAATGACTATAACTCAAAGTTTTATCTTGTTAGTATTGGCAAGAGAGATGGTTGTTATCCCAGCTTTCTGATCAAGCCAGTACTATGCTGCCTTGGAGTACTTGAAATATTGCCTATCATTGCATGCCAGCCTCTTGATTATATTAATGATGTGCACAACCTTTGGTTGCTCATTCTTGAATATCCATGTTGTCTTATCCCTCAGGATCAGTGGATCAATATCCTCATTTTCCAATGCCTCTTTTATGACAGCCAGGAGTGCCTGCAAAATGTGAAGCTGGATGGGTACATCTTAAATGTCCAAGGCCAACTCATGTAGTAGCAAGTTGGCAGAAAATGACTTCCACTCATACTCTCTTACTATTGTTCTCATCAACCCCTTCAAAAGGTCTGGGTGATTGGGCACTTACTATAATCTGCATCTTTCAAGAAGGTGATTTGGAAGAAGCACTGGCTGGTATAGCATGAGTACAATAATACATAACATATCATGTCACTACAATGAACTCACTATTGGACCAGCTGCTGGACTGGCTCGGGCACTGGAAGGACAAGTATTGGCAGTGACAAGGTGCTGGCAATGTCATCACTTGCCTAACAGACAGTTAATGAATGTTCTGGCACTTAACCTAGCTGATGGCACTAAAAGAACAAGAGAAATTAGACTGCCATCAAATGTTTGAACACTTGGTAACTGACCATCCTCATCCTGAGAGTTTTCTTCTGTTCCAGGGTTGGGGTTGTCCTCTAGGTTGTCCTTATCACTGCATTCCCTTAGTTCCACCAGCTTGTGTTTGCCTGCACTCAAAAACACAAACACCTTCTTCTTCATCCATTCAATCTGTTATTGGAATTGCTTATCCTGCCACTCCAACTAATGTTTCCTGTCACACAAGTGCTTGTTGGCATCAAACTAGATGTCAATAATATCAACTACATGTAGTAAAGACACCAAAGTGCTGCTTCATCTTCTTGTAGGTGGCCTTTTGTGGAATGAATGTCTAGGACTTGTAGTAATCCTTGTAGGCCTCATCAACACCCTATGATTCTCATGTGGCATGCAATATAGGGCATGCTGTCTTCCAGCAAGCTCCACTAGTATATACCTTGGTAGAATGTTAAACATTTGAAGGCTTGAAGTCTATATGACCACATATTATTGTTAGCCTGTTCAGAAAAGTATGCACTATAGAATACATGCCCACATTTTCTTTACTCAATGTGCCAATGCCTGGCCTGGAGACAATACTGCAAATCTGTTGCATGGTATGGGGACTTATTGTTCTGATATCCATCATTGTCCTCACATGCATAGTTTGAGTGCCTGCTGTTTCAGGCCCTACACTGGGTGTGACATCCATGACAGTGATGTCCAACATTTCTGTGGATTCTGTCAAAGTGGGCTTCTCACACATGCCATCCCACCATGTCCAGGATTTCCCATTGGACATCCCAGCTTCTTGTGCATTCAGCTGCAATGTTCAGCTGCTTGCATACCCGCCATGATGTATAAAGAATTGCCTTGTATTACTGTTCCTGTAAGAATTCCACCATGTTGCACTCAAACACCACTTTGAACTGGCTAGTATCAACAGCCTTCTTGCCCTGTAACATGTGCCTCTTCCAGTCAAAGGAGGTGTGAGCCAGCATAACAAAGAACATACACATGACCTTTTTCTGTTTGGCTGACCACTCCTGAGGAAATATAGACACTGTGGATACCAATGACCCTGGGGCAGCATTGGATAGTGCTATACAAGCTGTATAGTACTAGCATATCATACCAAGGACCATCATCTGATAGTCCTTGTTCTGCATACCCTCATTGAGCAACTCCTTGTTCTTTTTGACAGGATGCAATTAAACTGCTTGTCTGGCAGTTGTACTGCATTTGCCAGCCACATCAGGAGATCTTGGCAATAGATGATAAAGAATTCCAAGTTCTGAAATGAGAAAAGGGTTGGTAGAATGAAAAGGGTTCAAGTGCCTAATGTTTGCTCATATGAAAGGTTGCAATGTTCTCAGTGTGAAAGTAAGTCTTGATGACATGTTCAAATGCACCCATATAGTCTATTTACATGCAATTGTGTTCATGCAAGGACATCATTGTCTCTGTGAATGGCTCCACCCATGTCACCAGCTGGCAGGATTTCTGATTAGCATTGCCCACCAATGTCAGAGTCAGGATCACTGCCACTCACCTCTTTGATTGCTAATGTCATTATACCATGTGCTGACTGAGAATAGAGTGCATGTATGTTCTTGGGCACCAGCTTGTTGGGCAGTAGGAGCTTACAAATAGTATATTAAAGTCCAGTCTAGGACCCCCAGAAAGACTGGCAACCGGACCGGACCACAACCATTCAGGACCAGACTGCAGTTGCTGGTTGTGGCTTCAGAAATTAATTGCAGTTGCCAGTTGCCTATTCTGGCAATTGCACATAGAAGCAGTTGTGGACCAGTCACAACCGGTCTTATGGCAACTGGTTGCAAAATCACAAGAGCTACATACACAAAGTGTTACGGTCGCTCTCTAGCACCTAACATAACGGACTTCTTACGACTTTTCTTTTTACTTCTTATCTTATCTCTTGACTGATAAGATCCTCCTTTAGCCTCATGACAGCTACGCTGCCTTCGCACCAGGCCTGTGCCTGCCCTTTACCTCGTGCAGTGCACGACTTCCATCTCACATCAGTGCTGTGCACTTCTATGCTTCTTTCATTCATTTCCCACATGCCTCATGTTAACCTTTCACCTTTCATTAAGGCAGTGCCTTCTCTTCCATTCTGCCACCGCCGTGCGGTTACATAATGTTCTTCCTTCCATTTCATGGCTATGCTTGATGCATGCCCCTAACACATGTTACTAACATACTTAGTCTATGTTCGGACACGTATCGGTAGATTCGGTACAATTATGTACAAACCCCTAGTAGTATTTAAGGCCTAAGCTGCTGCCAGAGAACTCCAGTCTAGTTCTCTTGGTCTTTCCCCATAAAGTCACCAGATAAACGACTCCTGATCCACTGCTAGTGCTTTGGACAGTCTGCAAGTTCCTTGACCCGTTGTTGACGCCTCGGGCGACACTTGAGTATTTGGTCACTCCTTGTGACTTAGTTGATTCCTTGGATTCCCTAAAGCAGCCGCAGACGCTTGTTGGGTTGTTTTACAAAGGGCCTAGTAGATAGGGCCCAGCATGGGTAACTCCAGGGTACTGGTGGTTGTACCCACACCCCAACCCACAAAAAACCCAGACCCACCAAATACCCACAACCCAGGGTTTGGGTATACATGGGTATATATCCAGTTAGGAAAGAACACAGGTATACCCACAGGTAATATATTTTTACTGGAGCAATGTATGAGAATTAGGCATTTGTTCTAAGTGCATTCTAAGTGTGTCATAAGGTGTTCTAAGTGTTCTAAGTGTGTTCATAGTGTGTTTGTCATGTGTTCTCCAACTGTTCCCCAAGTGTTCCCCAAACATTCTCCAAGTGTTCTCCAAGTGTTCTCCAACTGTTCTTAGAGTATTAATGTCCAGTCTAGGACTGCCAGAAAGACTGGCAACTGGACTGGACCGGACTGGTCATGCAACTGGACTGCAGTTGCAGTTGCCATCAATTTGGATACCATTTGTGACCAGTTAAAACTGGTCACAAATGGTGTACAGCCACAATACCATATTAGGAGGACTTCCCCTAATTCTCCATATTTCTCCATATTCTCCACATTTGTCTTGAATTTATTTCACCCATATCCATACATAAGATGATGTTTGGAAGGATATATTTCTGACATGCAATGCGGAAACAATTATATCTCAGTGATATGCGCTCCGTTTCCCATGAATCCTGGATCGCTCGCAAGCCAGGGGTCTCGGCTAGATTCGATACACCAATCTCTAAGCGGTCGGAGCTCGAAGGACCGGTCTGTACCCGGTTTCACACAAAACCAGTCCAAAACTGGTCACAAGTGTTCTAAGTGTTCTAAGTGTGTTTGTCATGTGGTTGCCAACTGTTTGCCAACTTTTTGCCATGTGTTTGCAATGTGTTTGCCATGGTTTCTAAGTGTTCTAAGTGTGTTCCAAGTGTTCTACATGTGTTTTAAGTGTATTCTACATAAGTGTGTTCTTATTGTGTTCTAAGTGAAGTGTGTTCTAAGTGTATTTGTAGTATGTTTGTCATGTGTCTGCCAACTGTTCGCCAACTGTTCGCCATGGGTTCTAAGTGTTCTAAGTGTGTTCCAAGTGTTCTAAGTGTGTTCTAAGTGCATTCTAAGTGTGTTCCAAGTGTTCTAAGTGTGTTCTAAGTGCATTCTAAGTGTGTTCTAATTGGTACCCATATGGGATACCCATACCAATGCTGGGCCCTACTAGTAAACAGAACAAACTACATCTCGACCACTTCATCCACCTTATCCCAGGTGATGAGTTCCTTATCTTGTGTGAGCAGTTCCTGATATTCATCTAGGTGCACCTCCTCACAGTCCAATGAGTTGAGTTTGATGGTATTGACAATGCTGTGCTGCCACGCATACTTCAAGACTTGAAGTTGCTTGAACCGTTCTGCACCAAGACGTGATCAGTGGTCTGTTGCAACTTCAGCACCTGCTGAAAATAAGCGTTCACATGGAACAGATGTTGCTGGAATTGCACAGACATCCTTTGTGATACATGCAAGTGTTGGATATTGTTTGGAGTGGGCCTGAAGTCATTTGGGCACAGAAGTGAAGAAAAAGAAGTATCAAAGACAAACTGCCCACCACCCAATGATGTCCGTGTACTTGGTAACATCATCAGCTATATCAGTAAGGTACCAGCATAATTATTCTTTCCACCCGCCACTGTTTGCTCGCATTGACTTTTGTAGTTGGTGGCAACGGTGACAGTCAAATTCTGATTCGAGAGGGCGTGAGGGGACTGGGTCTTTAGTTGTGGTCTTGATTGTCTTGTTGTCTGCCAAGTCTACCTGATCCTGCCAATACTCCTCAAGAGTCCTTTTAACGACTCTCAATGCTTTGTCACACCAGTCCTTGGCATTGGGTTGCCCACTTCCAATTCCTTCTTCTGTTCTTCAGGGCCATGCCAGGCCATCTCAATGTACATTAACTTGTGGTATGGGTGCAATACTATATTATGTGTAGTCAGTATACTGTATCACAGAGTTGAATAATTTACCAAGGGCGAGTATATAAACATCTTTCTCATCGAACTTGTGGTAATACTTCTTCAGCTTGTTGATGCTGCAATCTAATGCATTTTGATACAATGCATACTTGTCAATGACAAGCTTCTCCTCCCATGTGCTGAGGAGTTCTTCAAATGCCGGAATTGTGTGCCAAAGCATGGGATGATTTTCAGGTGAGAATGAATGTTGAATGTTGTTCATGTCCGATATAATCATTTGTGTGTCATTGACACACTCCCAGTCCTGTGCCTTTATGGTGAATGTCATCCATGGAATATGTTTGATGGGTTGACTGGGTCGTCTGAGTGAAGTGATTGGACCAAAGAGTTCATCTGCGGACTTGATGAAGAGGCTGATAGGCTATTTGGAAGCATACATAAGTAGAAACTGGAAATCTTTTCATGAGTTGTACATACTGTTCGTAAAGCATGAGAATGGGCAAGCATTCCATCAGCCATGCCCCAACACATGTTGCTGTGGAGTGGGATCTTGAGGAGTGTGTCAATTCTGCACTCACACTGGAGACGGTTGAAGTACATGACACATTGCCCAGATGACTGGATCTTGATGACAAGCATTCGAATGGTGGTGATAACGTCGAGGTGGGTGCCTTGGACATGGTTTTCAGATAGGGTCAGATCAAACTGCCAGATGGTGGTTGCAGTCTTGACATGGGAAATTCGAGTGACAACACTCATAAAAGCAGTGATGGTGAGGTTGACAATGTGTGCGAGGCACAGGAGGCGGTGTTGGTTGGGATTGAAGGAGTAAATTCAGCAGGACTGGAGGGTGGATTCAATGCAGTTGCATGTTGTGTCGTTGTTGCTTGTATTGTCTGGAGTGACACAAAAAAGCTGAATAGGAACATTAGCATCAAATAGAGTAGAGAAAACGTGTTTGCACACCTTGGAACCCTTGCTCATGATGATACCAGCTTACGTGGACAACCCAACAAAGTATTGACCAAGATTCTCACTGGTATGCACTGCTGCAATGGCGTGAAACGCAATGACCTCACCATGTATCTCCCATTCTCCAGATTGCGTACTCTTGACCCAATGGGCTGTAAGACCCATGAAAGATGCCTTTGTCTGGTCAACAGACCAAAGGTCTGTTGTAGTTGAGACCTGACCAGTAGTTGTCTTCTGTGGAATGAAAGTAAGAATGGGATAAACTGAGAAAATAAGTGAGTACACACCTGAATTCAATCCTTGAGAGACTCTATCCATTTGATGAAGCTGTTGTGGAGGTATGTCATGACATCGTGAGTCAATGGTAAGTCATTAGGCTTTGTGTTAGGACGCATTGCAGCTAAGCAATTCCAAAATAGAGCCTTGTTTACCATGGTTAGACTCTGTAACCGGGGTAAGCAAGAGACACTATGTTGTGCTCATTGAACTCACTGGGTCATCACACACCACAAATTCAGCCACTGCCTTCAACACACCCTCCCTTGAGAACTCTTTGGGTTTGGACTTTATGAAAACCCCATTGAGTGTGTGTTGTCCCTCCCTCTCTCCCTTTTCTAACTTTGCTCTTTCCCTCAGAATCTCCCATGGTACCACATAGTGATGCACCTCCAAGTTCTGCTCCACACATCACTCCTTGTACAAGCCATAGTGCCCACGGATGTGTTGTTGACATGACGAGTTGGAACCAAGGTGAAACACCTTGCATTTCCCATGTTTCTTGATGAACACCTTGTCATCCCTTTGCCATATTGTGAGTACAAGTCCACTATTGTGAATTGACATTTTGCTCACTTGCAAACATTACACCAGCGTCCTGTCAGAACCTCAACTGCCCCATTGGAGTTACAGAACTTGACCTTGTAGAGGTCAGAGAAAATGGTAAGAATGTCTTGTGCGCATTCCTTCTTCACAGGCTTCAGTTTGTCACCATCTTTGTGTTCATCCTCTGAGCTCATATCATCGCCATTGCCTTGCATAACAATACTTGACAACTTTGTCATCACTGCCAAGTACCTCCAAGTCATCAAGCTCAGAGTTTGCCAAATAACAGGAATAATGAGTAGAGAACGAGCATGGATGGGGGATGAATAAGAACCAGCTGTGAATGAGGAACAATGACTCAAAGCGACAGAGAAGTGGTGGGAAGACCTTGATGTTTGACGCATGCACTGATGCTTTCTTGATGGTGCATCCTGCATGCTTGACTGTCCTGCAGTTCCTGCAGCTGATTCTGACCCCCCAGCTGAGGCTGAGTGTTTCCATTTCCCTGCCATCCTCTTCAAAGTTGGTTTTGGCACTCTTGGTGGCCGTGGCTTCGCCACTTTCCTTGATCATGGTAAAGTCCCTGAAGAGAGTGACATGACTTTCTCAATTGGTCACCACTCGTGTCTGGATGTTCGAATCGACATGAGGAATAGAGGTTTAGAGTAGGGCATTTTTTTCTCTTTTACAATACTATTCCAAGCTTTATACAAGAGGTGTAATGGGACACGTTGTAGACAGCACTATACACTATGTACTTGCTAGATGTAGTCACCTGACCAGTCCCGACTGGTCATGTACAGGTTGGCAACTGGTTCATTGCGCAACCGGTTGCAACCAGTTGCAACCATACATGCAACTGAATGCAACCGGTCATGCTCGGTTTCGGTTGTGGTCACAGAGTCAGTCCAAAATCCTAAGACCGGTCTTGGTCCAGTTGTTCCAAAAATGATAATGAAAACCGGACTGAAGCAGACTTTAAAACACTAGTTGTGAGATGACACAGATGGGGATGGGGAGTACCGCAAGTGGTTGTTGACACACCCTCCTTGTCACATATTTGTTGTGCCCTCCTCAATGTGCCCTCCTCAACATGTCCTTGTCCTTGTCATGTTGTCCATGCATTGTCATCCTGTTGACATGTCACACGTCATTGCTGTCATCGTCAAGTCCTTGCTGATGTCATGCTGTGAAGGGAAAGGGTGTAGGAGGGCAAACCACTGGCAGCAATTCCGGTCATGTGTAATATGACAAATGGGCTGCAAAAATGTTTCTAAGTCTATGCATGCATTAGGATAAGTAATTACATTTTATACTAGTTATTTTTACTACTAGCCTAGTCCAATTGTAGCCTACTGTGCCTCATTAGCTTGACTGTATTTCAGCTGTGGGTCGACTGTGGATCAGCTATGAGCTAGCGGGTGCTCCTCTCATATACAGTGTTGCTTAAAATCAAGCCAGTATCTCTTGAGGCCATCATCATACTTGGCCTGCTTCCTCATATCATTTGAGCCAAAATATTCCAGTAGCCCTGGCTTAGAGATTCTGGTAATGTAAAATTGTGCCCAGGCCCCCAGAAGGTTGTGGTCATGGAAAGAACAGGTATCTTGTGTTTCTTCTATCACTTTCACATGTACATATGATTATTGCCACTAGCTTTTGTCAACTTTTCAGATCCTTCTTTGATGCTTCTGCCTCTCTTACAACTGTCTTCAATGATGGCATATAAATGGATGGGAAAGAAGAAGCAGGACTTTGCAGATGTGTTGACCAAATAAGTACATCAACTAGAACATGTTATTGATTATATGTAATGGCAATTGACTCACTTCACCCATAACTGGATTCCAATCTGCAAAGTGTCTCATACTAAGCCCACCCCTTTGCTTGAAGACCCTTATGTGGGGCCAGTCTGTAGATCCAGATAGTGACTTTGCATGATATGGCATCCTTGAGGAGGTTGTAAATCCTGTCATTGGGGCTATCTTTGAGTTTCACCAGTATTGAACTCATGTAGTTGCTGAGATCATGCTTGTTCTGGTATTGCCCAGTTTTATAAGCACCTAAGTTAATTAATCATTATCTATATCATTGTAATTTGCAAGAAACACATTTGCTGACAGGTTGATGCTATAGCATGAATGCATCCTCAGATACCAGGGGTGCCTCTGCATTGTATTTATTATCCTGGCTCAGTGACTACACAATCCAACATTGGCTTGTGCAGACTCACCCATATTCATAAATCTAACAACCCATGTTCCATTATGGTCAGTGATCTTCTTGTTAGGGGTGTTGCTGCCTCCAATGTGGTGGGCAGAATTGCAGGTTGCCATCTGACAACAGGGGACATTGAGGAAAAGGTAGCAGCAATGGGCTGTATTTTGAACATATTCTGGATCAGGACAAAGGGACACCAGGGGGCTGCTTTCTGTCTTGCAAGTGATATGTGGGTTATTGTGAACATGGGGCTGTGTTGAGAGATGCCAATGCTTGGCAGGCAGCTCTGACACTGGAGGAGATGCTGGTGCTATGCTTTGTGATGGATTAACTGGCAGTAAATGGGAGGTGTGAGGGCAGGATGCCAAGTGGCCACACTCTTGTTCATGAGCATGGCCACATAGATGTGCAGCACCATCTTGCACAAACCCATACCATTAACAATCACTACCACCTCTAGATATACATTGATTCTTTCCCAGAGATGCAGCACTCTTCTAGCATTGCAGAGCTATCACACCACAGCCCTGGATGAAGTAGGGGGAAAGCTGACAAATGAAGAGAAGGAATCTTTGGAATCACCACATTTTTGTTCAGTTGTTCAGACAATGGTGAACAGTCGGTGTGAGCACATCATCAAAAGTGGACTCATGCCATCATGAGGGTTGAAAATGTTGGTTCTTCTCCATTTTCTGATCACCAAGGCTCCAGATGCCATAGACATCCAAGATAAGTTCTTGCATTTCCTTGCCTGTGCACTATGGCACACCACATTTCCATGGCTGGACTCTATGAAGGTGAAGAAGTCAGAAACGTTCATCAAGCAGACAGTGCATACAGGTGACCATGAGCTGACCAATGCATGGATTAGAAAGCCATGGAGTTTCTTGGATAGGGTAATTGAACTCACCCTATACATGGCTGGCTTTCATTGAGGTGTGTGTGCTATGCTGAGACCATGAGTAGTTGTATGATGGGGTAAGAAATACTTGATTTGCAGGAAGGGCAAAAGTCCCTGCACCATCCTATATATCATCACTAAGCACCTGATACACATGACTTGAGCCACTCATCCTTGGCATGAACAGCTTGATGTTCTCAAGGTATTCTGCCCACTTTTTGAGTGAAGAAAACAAGCACATTGTTTGCACAATCTGTGCAATGTGGTATTAAGATGTGGAGTAGTATGTGAATTGTATTCCCTCAATTCAGGAATTTGGGACTCCAGCATCATTGTTACCAATAATTGTCTTGTTAATTATATATTCAATAGGTTATGAGTTTTGGCTCAGTAAGCCTTGGAAACTAGAATCACTCATATCAATGACTCAAAAAATGCACTACTATGTAGTGATGGCATATAGCTATGCTACAGTGCTAGTAATCATGAAGTTAAACCAAAGACCTATAAACATCTACCACAAAATACTGGTTCAATATATATGTCAACAGATATATTATACAGTGTTTCACGCATCTGCACATATTAATACATACATCAATATATAAAAGGAAAATATGTAAAACACTTTGTCAATGTATATGTTGACTGATACACAGTATTTTGTGCATTTATACAATATATTGACATATACATAAATATATAAACAGTGTTTCACAAATTTCCCATACCTTGGAAAATGTGCCAATACTATTTCAATGTACATATATGTTAACTAATACACAATATTTCATACATTTATACATATTAATACATACATCAATATACAAATAGTGTTTCACACATTTTCCAAGATATGGGAAATGTGTAAAACACTATTTGAATGCCCCTCAGCATGAATTTCATGTTGGAATCTTTGCTTGCTGCAGGTGGTCACATTGATCCAGATCAAGATGAAGCCTTGGGATAACAGGCACTTCTTGGACAAAATAACATTTCAGATGTTCAAACTGATGGTGCAGAGAAAGCAATTGCTGAAGAAGAAAAGGAAGATATATGATTGGATGGAGAACCAAGATTGTTCAGTCTTTTATGCTAATTTATCACATCAAGAGCACCAAGGGCCAGAAAAAGACAAAGGCCAAGGGCAAAGAAAAAGCTGAAGGGCAAAAAGATGAGGTATGTACATGAGCACACTCGGTCAACCAGACATGTCACTCATGTAAATCAATTCACACATGCAGGGCAAGCTGGTAAGCATAAAAAGCTTGATGACAGCAGGATTTATTTACAGCCTGGCATATATAGATGAGTGCTGTCATTGAACCAGTAAAGACAGCAGTTCAAACAGATTCAGTAGTCAATCAGAGAGGAAACTCTAGGTTACACCTTGATCACAGTCATAGATGACAATGACCTTGGCCATGGTCCAATCATAGCTTAACAGCAGATCAATTTATGTGATGCTGCAGACAAATTTCTGCACCAGCTGGTAGTCAGCGTGCAAACTCAAGGACTGCAATATACACTCACAGTCAATGCTGTGGACATTGGGATTCATCGACAGGACATTCTCTTAGGGTCTCTAGTTCCTGGAAAGACAACAACATACATGAACCACATCAAATAGACCTTATGTGCCCATACTTCCAATACCCTATTGTACAATGGAAACCATCAATTCACTTACACACAAGAAAAGTCAGAGTCTGTAAAGGCACACCAGCAGTTGTCAAAGAGAAAAGAAATTCTTTCAGGAACCACAGCAGGTGACATGTTCATAGTATTCCAGGTTGCAATGCAAGAGGCAGTGGACATTATCAATACACAGGATGTATGGCTTGTATGCTCTGTTGACATTGGTAAGCCAATATCTGCACACTTGGTTATCCAAACATGGTGACCAGACAAACAGACCACATTTGGAATCATCCTGACTGTCCCCTCATGAAGGAACACTTTGTAGAAAACCATATCCTGGCAACTTGAGAGGACAATAACAATGATGTATTTTATACCATTCTCAGTATCCTCTTGCACACATCATCAAAGAAACTGCATATATGTTGCATACATGCAGCCATCAACAAGCTGAATCCCACCAACAAACTGAGAAGATTGTTGAAAGATGAGTCTGTGGTGTTTGCTCTTTTGGAGCTATTTCACTTTGACCATTTCCAGTTGTGCAACAACTTGGGAACTGGGCTGAGCATGCACACCATTGCAAGTTGGTGTTCAAAATATGCAGGGGTACATTGCTCTATGTAAACATGCAACTAAATACATTTCTCCAGCAATGTGCTATGTGGCAACACAGTGCACACAAGTGCTGCACTTCTTGTCTATACCAGTCAATTTTCACATTGACATGAATTCCAAGACTGTTCAGGAGGCTATTCAGGAGTATCAGAGGCTTGAGCAGGCAAGATATATCTGGACAAGTGGACTGATCTCTATGTGAAACACTTTATTGATGCCAAGTGGTTGGATAGGGAAAGCTCCACTGTTTTAATGTCTTAACCCTTGATCTCTATTGGGAGGACATGATTCAGCATGCTCGTGCATATGCTGAGAGAATATCTGTGGAGTCCACCCTCATCAAAGGCATTGTTCAACTAGCTGTGCCAGTAAAGCTTGCCACATTATACACCATAGCTTTCTAAATGCTCTATATCTGAAACAACCGTACAAATTCTTTCCTGTTCCAAATCATACATTTCTGCTCAACCTGATTCAACAACTCAGTAGTGTTCAAAATGCAATGAAACATGTGAGCATCCAATCATATCCATAACAAGATATTAACCAAAAGAATCAAATTATTAATTGGGTAGAGCTATTGGCAAATATGGGTACAAGAGCTCAACCACCCTTGTGGTGTGATCACTTGTACACCCTTGAACACTATTGTCATACAAAGTTAAATGTCACAGACTTGGGTTTGGTAAGCAGCATGTTTGGTCGGCCAAGCTTGTTATGCTGACCAGAGGACATTCTATTCAGCTTTATGCGATATTGTTTTACCATCATCAAGGATCCATTCAATCAATTGAAACCTATCTTCCCAAAGCTTTTGTGCTTATAGAAAACCAAGACTGGAGCCTTTTGAAAGAAAAGTCTTTTGTGACAGCTGTCATGACTATAATCAATAACTACCACATCAAGACCAGGGGCAAAGGGCTGACTGCTAAACAAGTCAGCAGCACATTCAAGATTCTTTTGGAATTCACATTCTTTTCATGGATGCACAAGGACCAAATAAAAAAGTTGGTCACAGTTATGGAGAAGCTTGTGACCCTCTACAAGGACTTCAGGGCTTGCCAAGAACTCCTGGCAGTGCCTGTAGTTCAGACTCTTCATGAACATCTGCACAAGATTTTCACCATGTGGATTCAGAACAGTGATGACAACCAAGTCTTTGAATGGTGGGATGGCTGAAACACAGAGCCCCAAATATCCATGGAGAAAAGGTTGGTTGTAAGCAAGGTACCCTTCTATTTAAAAAGAGTGGTGACATACAAGGAGCTATGAATGCCCGCATCCACAATTACATGGATGTCCATAAATCCAATGTAAAAACCATTCAGAAAATCATTAACTTGGTATGCACTGGGCATCTGGGACTTGGAGGCAAAGAAAAAATACTTTCCAAAGTGGCACAAACATTGGAAGCTCACCACAGTAACAGCCTAATTTGTCTTCACATCTGTCATATCCCAGAATTCAACCAAGTCCAACCCCGACCTCAGACTACCTTGGACTACCCTTGATCCCCCAACCTCGGTACCACCTTAGATCACTTGGACCATTCAGTCACTTGGACTAAGTATGACCTTATATGAACTACTCCATTTAGACTTGATTATCTTGTTCCCTCTGTCACTTACTTACCTCCACTTGTATTAGGCTCTCCCTTAGAGACCCAGTGCTTATGCCACTTGGACCTTTGGGTACTGGCCCCCATCCACTCCCCTCTGGATCTTGTACCTTGCTATAGCTTGGGTCAGTCTCACCACCAAACACCACTTTCAGTACTCGGACACTGCCTGTATTATACTATATGAACCCCATACTTGTAGCTCTAGTTTCCTAGTTCAAATATCTCACCTCCTTATCCTCTTGTTGTGTTGTGTTGTCATCACACCACTGTCCCTTATACCTATGCCCTCAATTCCACTTGTCCTCTTGACTTCCCCATCCAACCTTCTCATCCTTTCCCCTTAAGTCGACCTTGGACTTAGAACTCTAAATTGAACTATACTCACCATTGTCCTCTAGTCAGAGACCACTGCTTGATAGTCACTTCGCAGTCTACCTGACTTATTCCTGAGTGCACTGAGTACTGACCTACCCTATCATCCCAAACTCTGGAGTTTTCTCAGACTGACTCAGTGTTGCTGTGCAGGAGCATCAGTCCTCCATTCCTCTCTAATAGATTCCCAACAACCAAGTAAATTCAGGATGCCAAGAGTTGAAACTTGGGCACAGCACATAAGCTAAAGCTGAAGTCCCACTGTGACAAAGCCCCACTCCAGAGTTCTGGAAGCAGGCACCTCCAGACAGTTTTATCCCTCCCACTCTAGGCTGAGAGGAGGAAATCCCAACTCTGATAGCATCTGATTAACCACGCATGCAATCCTTGGCCTTATGAGCTGGTCATCCACTCAGGGGGAGGCAGTTTGCCACATGCACTATCCAACAGAGCAAATTAATCTGCAAGTGTTGTATAATGATAATCACAATGGTGTTTTCGACAGCATATATCCACTGGTCATTTCTAATGGAATGGGTCCCAAAGCCACTGAATTGTACTACAAGGCCCAAACAGTATACAATATAAAGGACTCGTCACCAAGTCAGCATTCAAAGACAATGTTGGCATCATTTATCAAAAGGAACAACTATTGAAGGCCAAGATGAAAAACATCAAAAGATAGTTGCTAAATGCTTCAAAAGAGTCAAAGTCATTTAAAACTTCCTTTTGGATCATGCCATGGAGATCACATGACAGGAAAGCAGTAAGCATGTACATCACTTCATCATTCAAGCTAAACATTATTTTACATATGTACAAAGAATTCAAATCCAAGGAATGGATTGAGTCTAATGAAGAGCAAGATAATATACCCAATGCCATCAATGAGCAACCAATTACAGGTCCCTCAAATGCTGCAGCCTTTAGTAGATCAACTTGCTATACTTGGTTGACCAAACATGCTGACCTGATCTAAAAACCACATAGCAGATGTGTTTGAGGAACACAATAATGATCATAGCTATTTGGAGACAATCAGCAAATTTGCTGATGTACATCACCAATGTCAGACAAGACATAATACAGGACAGGAGTTGGGTGAGTAAGACGATTGTCCAATAAACAATGCTGCATATCTTTTATGGTTTCATAGATGATGCTTAGGCCAACTTTGCAACAAGTCTGGCTATGCTCTTCTTTTCTTTGCTTCCATTCTGCCACCACCATGCGGTTGCCTTATGTTCAACTTCGTTTCCATTTCATAGCCGTGCTTGATGCACACTTCTACCTCATGTTACTAGAGTCTGGAATATTCTAGAACAGCCATCGGTAGATCCGATACAAACATGTACAAACCTATGTAGTAGTATATAAGGGCGCAAGTCCCAGCCAGAGAACTCCAGTTTAGTTCTCTTGGTTTTCCCCCACCTCAGCTAGTGAGAACATCTCTGCAACCAATTGCAAGTGCCTTCAGTGCGTCCTCCTTTTGACTTCAATTCCCTAGAGCCCCAGTTGACACTGAGGCCATTTGGGTTGTTTCACCTACACAATGCTCATCTATTAGCACTAACCCTATCTATATGACTCTTGAGTGCTCGTGTGACTGCCCAGTCTCCCACACCACAACTGGACTGTGCCTAGTCCCCTTCCTGTTTCCACTGGTCCTTGGCACCACCACATGGGCTGAAAACCCCACAAAACTGCTTAGATGTATTTCAACGATGCCAAGGTATCCTACACAACAAGAATCACACAATTTGGTCGGGTGGTTCCTGTCCTATGAGCATTGAAACAACCCAAAAGGTGACAGCGTCAACTGGCACTCTAGGGAATCGAAGACTGAAGGAACACACCGAAAGCACTAGCAGTTGGTTGTGGAGGTGATCTCTCTGGCTGACTATGGGAGAAAACCAAGAGAACTAGACTGGAGTTCTCTGGGTAGCACTTGTGGCCTTATATACTGGAATGACATACATAGTATGTACATGTTTGTATTGGATCTACCGATGAGTCCCAACATAGACTGAGTATGTGGCAGCATGTGTTAGCAGCATGCATCAAGCATAGCCATGAAATGGAGAAGAAGTGAAACATGAGGCAACCGCACAGCAGTGGCAGAATGGAAGAGAAGGAAAGAAGTGCATAGCCATGCACTGCACAGAGATGAATGAAGTGAGGAGTGCACGAGGCATGGGTGTGAAATGAAAAGAGAAGCATAGGAACAGCATGGCTGTTATATGTTAATCTGATAAGATAAGAGGAAGGAAAAGAAACGACTAAGTCCGTTAAAGCGATGTTTAGGCGTATTGAGCCGTAACAAGCACATCTTTACCCTTATACCACTTAGACCTTCCTGATGTGTCTGGCCTTTTTCCTACCAGTCTGTCTGTCTTTCCAATGGTCCATAATGCTTCCTATGACTGCTAGAGAGGCTACACAGTGATGGCACATCCTATGCAGCACGTTTGGGTGAGTTGTGCACCCTTTTGTCCTTGGCCCCATGGGTGGGGGTCTCTGGAGTGCAGACCTTTTCATTCCAGTCCAGCCACCTCTTCTACAGCAATACACACCTACCATGACCTATAGGAATGCTATGCAGCATTTATGCTTCTTACAAAATGTTTCCAGTCGAGTGGTAAGTCATTTCATTGCCTCCTTCCTGGTTGGCAGTTTCTAGTCTGCAGATGCTTTCCTACCAGTCCAGTCACTTCTTGGACACTTTTAACCATTTCCATGGATCTCTAGGAATGCTATGCAACATTAGTTCCTCTTACACAATGCTTCCAGTTGAGTGGTGAGTCTTTTCATCATCTTCTTACTGGTTAGGTTATGAGGATGTTCCTTCAATCCCCTAGTGTTGATTTGAATCCTAGACCTAACCCAAACACATCCTGTTTGGGATGGTAGGGTTCCCAATATGGAAAGCCCCTATAAATCCTTTTGGATCCTTTTCAATGTGTACACTTGAAACCTCTCCATGTTGTGAGTTATATAGATAGTCTGTACAGTCCATACTCCATTCCCCTACAGATTTATTCTATGGTGTGTGGGCCCTATTGTTGAGTGGCATATGTTGTGGGTGGCAAGACAGCCAATGCCAGGGAGTGGCATAGGCTTTGCCTGCACATATCAAGCTGATGTGGATGGTATGTGGCCATACTATGCTATGTAAGTACTTATCACATGCTCACTAGGCTCTGGTGACGAACAGCCATCCAGGACAGCTATTTAGTGCAGCATGTTCAGGTGATGTTTTTAGGTACAGTATGTTACCACAACAATTCCATTCTTCCCATAGAAACATACAGTGCCATAGAGGGGAATGACTTATTGAGCCACACATGCAGTTGGGGTGATCAATCACTGTGCCTCAAGTGGTGACACTGCATGTGTGGCTCAATAAGTCATTCCCCTCTACTGCACTGTATGCTTCTATGGGAAGAATGAAATTGTCATGGTAAAATACCCAAAAACATCGCCTGAACATGCTGCACTAAATAGCTATCCTGGATGGTGGTTCATCACTAGAGCCTAGCAAGCACATGATAAATACGTACACATCACAGTGTGGCTGTCTTGGGTGGCCGCACAGTGTTCCTGTCAAACCGTCATCAAGACAGTTGTTATACTGATGAGGATCATACTGAGGATCATATTTTTGTGGGTGCATCCATGACTTACAAATGACTGTTGTACACTGCGAGTTATGAGAGCACAGTATGGTGTGAACAGCTAACATGGCACACTGTTGGCTGTCTTGAATGGTCATACAACCTGATGGAGGTGCAGCACTCAATCGCAGTTGAGATTCTGCTGTTCCTTGTGCCCATGCACATGTGGCCGTCCTGGACAGCTACATTGCATACATCTTCATTGGAGCTAAATTTGATATTGCAATATTTTTGATGTATTGACAACAAAATAAACTGTCACCCAAACAGGACATTGATCGATCAGGTCATGACAGGATCTCTGGCAGACAGAACAATGCATTCAAATCAGGACATTTGTGAACCATATCATCAGCATTGGGGACTCTGTGATGTGACACCCACCCACCATACTGTGGCTCCCATTGTTACATATGGATGCTGTGTGTCCACATGGTACCGAGGGTATCGAACACAGTTATGATGGCAGCTGGATTATCATTTCTCTCTCACTCTTACCTTCATCTCCTCTGTAACAAACAAACAAAACAAACCAACAAACCAACAAAGTATCAAGAATGCATTGAAACTCTCATCATGCCTACACAATCACTCACCTCGGGCCCTGCTTGTGCTGACTGCAGGAACCAAAGGCCTCCCCTGGAAGTTGAGTGCATGGGAAGCGCTGATGAACATTCATGGTGTCCCTGTTACGGCTCAAAACGCCTAACATCATCTTAACAGACTTAGTCGTTTCTTTTCTCTTCTCTATCTTATCAGATTAACTTATAACAGCCACGCTGCCCTATGCTTCTCTTTTCTTTTCACATTATGCCGCATGCACTCCTCACTTCATTCATCTCCGTGCAGTGCATGGCTAAGCCCTCGTTCTTCTCTTCCATTCTGCCACCGCCGTGCGGTTACCTTATGTTCTGCTTCGTTTCCATTCTATGGCCGTGCTTGATGCACGCTCCTACCTCATGCTACTAGGATCCGGAATACTCTAGAACACTCATCGGTAGATCCGATATAAACATGTACATACATATGCAGTAGTATATAAAGGGCGCAAGTCCCAGCCAGAGAACTCTAGTTTAGTTCTCTTGGTTTTCTACCTCATTAACTCCACTTGAACACTCCTGATCACTGCTAGTCGCTGGTCAGTACCCTTTCGATCTTCGATTCCCTAGTGCACCCTTGACGGGTTTTGGGTTGTTTCAGTCCCTTGGGACACTGAAGAGACTGCCTCTGATGACAGCCACTCTGAAATCAATCCTGAATGAACAGTCTGCATCACAAAATCAGTAAAGGCCTTTGTGGCCAATGTCAGTAAAAAAACCAACGGAAGATGAACAAAACAAATATGTGACATTGTGTCAAGCTGACAATGATTCAGAGGGTTGCCTTACATGGGTGCAATGGGTGTCACGTGTGCAGAAATCATGGGCCCTCAATACCATTATCAACAAAGTCATCATGGCACAAGGATCTGCTCCCTGTGAGGTTCTTAAAATTGTTCGAGATGAAAACAGTATGTGTATTCTATTCTGTAACTTTTGCTGTAACTAACTATGAGACTGAGCTTCTGACCACAGATGATGCAGGTGTCTATCTTTCCAAGCCAGATCTCAGCACTCATCTTTTTGGTGACAATGCATTCAAAGGAACAAGTCAGATTTTGTATCTGATGGTCGGCTGGTTTGTTCAAACACTGACCAGTATTGCTTGGAATTGCCACCACAAAGTCATTTGTGAAAGGAAGAAAATCAATACTGGATTGAAGGATGTCAAGGACAAATGGATAGGTACATTGATCACACTGATTTATGGCCAAACCAACTCGGTTAAAGCAATGACAGCCAAAGGAGCGAAGCCAACCTCACTGCAGATCCAGGCATTCTTCAAGAAGCTCCACAAGCTGCTGTTTTTAATGTCACAATATGATAACAAGGACAGCAGAACTGCCATCAATTCTTATGTTGCAAATATGGAAGCGATGTTGGTCACTATGCACAAAGATACTGGGACTGAGACTTCAACTAGTAAGTTGTGAATTGGTAAATGCAATTTGTCTAACATCGATTTATAGAGCTCCCTAAAGCCATCCATAATGCCTTATACAAGCTTGTGATTGCTGATGATATCTGTGTGATTAGTCAGGATATTGTGGCAACTCTGGAAAATATTTAGGCCATAGCAAACTCTGAAAAGGTCAAAGTCATATTGGACATGAATATCTCTATGGCAGACTGGAAGGAAGGCATCAAGGAATTTATTCAACTGAGCAATGAGCAACTCTGGCAGATGTTGGGCCTCCCCAACAAACAGCTTCCATTTTTCCAACAGTGGACTGACCCCAACATGATAATTGACCCCTTGGACACAGCTGGTCAAAAGTTCCTGCAGAATACAACATCCAGTCAGAAGCCACTCAAGCCTAGATGGCATTAGTTAGTTGGTATCTATTGGATGTTAGAATGAGCTTTCAAAGGTAAAGCCATGTTATTGATGGATGAGGTTGGACTCAGAAAGACATTGCAAGTGATTGGTACCATTGTGTGCTTGGCATTCTATCACAAAAGCTTCAAGAAACATGGTACATTCCCTGGGAATTTTGGTGCATCTTTAAAACTTCATGCATATGTCACTAATCTGCTCATAGCTGAGCATTGATTCCCAAGAGAAGATGGGAATATCCCTGACCTTCCTCATATAATTGTCTATCCCGTCAATCTGTGTGACCAATGGGAATCTGAAATCAAACATTTCCTCTCCCCCTCTTCATTCAACATTCTGCTGTACATTGGTCGGTACGATATCCAGCCA
This sequence comes from Boletus patriciae, assembly GCA_038093075.1. Taxonomy (NCBI): domain Eukaryota; kingdom Fungi; phylum Basidiomycota; class Agaricomycetes; order Boletales; family Boletaceae; genus Boletus; species Boletus patriciae. The sequence continues at coordinate 52,192 of JBBPRK010000041.1, forward strand.
ACTTGGTGGACCATGCCCTTTACAGTGTCGTGCCAACCACTTCCCCAATGCATCATATTGGCCACGACCACAGTCAGTCTCCATCCTCTGCTCACATTTATCAGCTTACATTTCCATTCAGGCGGTGCAGGACAATGTGAAAATCTTCGCACCTGGTCTCAAGAACCAGATGGGCCATCTGAACAAAACAGCATGCTTTGAGAAGTTGTGTCTGTCCAGTTAGGACAACAATATACAATGTTTGCAGTGGATGAAGCTCACTTGGCCCACAAGCACAATGTTGCACACATGGGGTTTTGCTCACTGAAGGATCAAGCAGGAGCATTGGTGGCAATGACCACCACCCCAGTGATGACCCGGCCACAGGTATGGCATTTATGTTCATGCAGGCATTGCTTAACAAATGCAACTAGGATTTGTACATTATGGCACAATGGATGGGAATCCCGAAGTTCAACAACTACAATGAGTACACCAACATGTGTTGTTGCATCAACAAGACAAATTGCCAAGATTCAAAAACTATGTGGAAAGCAGGTGCCAAGACCAACTTTATTCATGGTGTCTTTACTGGTGTGCACCACAAGGCCACCCCCAACCTGGAATCCCCAAAGTTCATCCAGGAACTCATGGGCACAATGCGAGAACATTTCACTATCCACATCATTCACTGCACGATCAACCTGGTTGATCACAAAAATCAGAAGCTGTTTGGAATGTGCCTGTACATGGAACATGTCATGAAACTCTGAATGTATGACTGGGAAATGGAGCAATTATGCTCTTTCACCAAGGACATTGTCAAAGAAAACGTGATCACCAGCTCAGATACCAGGAAGGTGAGCGCACATCATCCCACAACACTTAGTGTGGCCATCCAAGATGGCCACATGGTGGACACCCACTCACACTCAGTCATGTGCCCCACATCATGGGTGGCCATCCAAGATGGCCACATACACCTTGGAACAGTACAATCACTACAATCAAGCCATGCTCACACCATTTTAGCATTTTTACATCAAATTTCAGTGGTGCATAACTTGTACTCATCATTCATTTAGATTCTCAGTATTCATGGGATCAAAGTGATGGAACTCAATGGATCCATGTCAGTCAAAAAATTGGCAGCTTTCTCTCAATGCTCTTCGGAAGTTGACTCGCAACCAAAGCCCCCATGTTCTTATCTTGTCCAACATTGGGGTGGTAGGTCTAAATTTGGCATGCGCAAATATCATGGTCATTGTGGTATGTTCTATTATCTGGCACTACAACCTGCTGCTAATTTCCTAGGACATAACTTGGTTTGCATTGGACAACAAAAAGCTAAGGGGACATATTTTCCATTACCCTCAGCAGAAACAAGTTCATTTTTATTGGTTGATTGCACTGCACACTCTGGATGTGTTCCTGAATAACATTTCATTTGGGAAGGGTGAATTGCACACTGCTTTCATTGGCTCTGATCTGGACATTCATAAGTTCTTTGCTGTTCATATCTTACTGAATCCCAATATCACAGAGAACATGTTCAGTGGCAATCTTGATGATGACAACCAGCAATCGCTCATCTCGGTCCCAAGTGAGGACACTCTGCAACCTCCTAAAGTTTGAAAGACCAGGGTGTCTCACAAGGGTAAAGGCTGTGTGGTGCCAAAATCTCATGATACTGTTGAGTCTGGCAAGGAGATCAATCTCATGGGCATCACATTCGACATGTCCAAACATGAAGTAGTCAAGCCACTGGCTTCCAAGAAAGGGGGTAAAAAGAGGACCATAAAAGCTTCAAAGTGTCGCCTGTCTGCCAGTGCTCCCACTTCCCCTGATCTTAGAAAGCAAACATGCACTGGATCAGTGACTCCAGATGAGTCCACACTTGTGCAGGCCAGGGCAGCAATGCATGTTGAGGCAACTCTAACCAATGCAAAGGGCAAGGGCAAGGAGGTGACCAAGAAAATGCACACCGATGCCACACCAACAAACAGGAAAGGCAGAGAGACTACTGCTGCCACAGCACCTTCAACTCCCCATGTGGTAGCAATGTCCCAACCCACCGCCAATGCATTCATTCCCCCCATTGATTTGGATTTCCAGATAAGTGGTGGTGATATTGATCTATGTCTGGCTGCGCTAAATGAAGCCCATGGTCAGTCCAGCCCAGATGCCAATGAACAATGCACTCTTATGGGTTTGTGGTTCTGTCATATCCCAAACTCTACCTGAATCCCCGAGGTATTCCCAAGTCATTCCCGAGTCATTTCCATATGATCCCAGAGTCATCCCCGAGTACTCCCGAGTACTCTCAAGTATTCCCGAGTTTCCCAAGTTAAACCTGAGCCGGTCCACTTACCTCCTTATACCTGAACACTATGTATTCCCCCGAGTCTAGCTCCGAGTCTCCTCCGAGATTTCGGAATTCCGGCCCTGTATTATTCCCTTTACCCTCTGTACACTTGGAACTAACATATGTCCGAGTTTCTGAGCTTCCAAGTACATATCCCCTTTCGTCTTCTCTGCATTCTTGTACCTTTATTAACCCCTTTCGGATCTTTGGATCTTAGGTTCCTCTGAGGCAGTGTTACCGCCATGGCACTCTCGTAGCTCCGGAACACTGCCCTGAAATCTTGTTCCTCTTGTGTTTCTGCAGTTTTCCCTTTAGTATAAATACCCTTTATTTAGCCTCTTGTACTTTAGTTCAAATATCGACTTAGACCCACTCCTTGTCTCCTCATCGTGTTCGACATCCTCCTGCCTGTTTGGGATGAATCCCTCTCGTCCCTGATGCCTTGAGTTTGTTTCCTTCTCATCGTTCACTGTCTTGATCAATGTCTGAGCTACCACCTTGCTCTGACACTCCGACCCGACCTCTTCTGACCTCTGGGACCCAAACTGCAACAAGGGCACAGCACATAAGCTGAGGCCAAGTCCCACGTCCGAGTGAACTCCGAGTTTCTGGAGTTTCAGTTAGGAGTCCAACCTGTGTCTTGACAGGTTCAATGACTCCAACTCCATGGCACTTGATGATGGACTGGGCAAACATGGTCATCACACTTCCTCCACCCCATTGTCTACTCCCCTTCACATGTCCCCTGTTGTTAATCCCATTGATACCCCAAGTCCAGCTTCCAAGCACAATGAGATGCTTGAATTGTTCTCACAGCCTTCTGGTGATCACAGGGAAGGTTCTAGTTGTCCCGGAGATGGGTTGCTTGGTGGTGCCCATCCCGGTGTCTTGGGTTTGGGCAAAACAGTGGTGGTAGTCAAGGTAAAGTGAAAAGAGTTTACAAAGCTGTCCATAAATCCCACAAGTGATGCCTCAGTTTGAATGATACCACATTCATTTTTCATTTGATGTGTCCATTTGTACACTAGCCCCCTGGATTCAACAACATGTAGATCATGTAGCACTTTCTGTAGTCTTCATAGTCTTCATTGGATGTATGTAACATTGACCTTGGTTGTATTGATTGTGCAAAGCCTGCGAAGATTGCCATGGTTGTCCTGGACAGCTGTGTCCGAGGCCTCGTTCTTGTAGCACATACTGCTGTGCCCCAATTGTTGTGGCCATCTAAGATGGCCATTCATTCATTGCTTGCAACAGGATGCCATTGACTCTCAATATCTGCCTATATGTCACTGTGGCTGTCTAAGACAGCCATTGGCCCAATGCTCATGCTAGCACCACAAATACACCTAACCGCTTATGATTGTGATTTATAACCCAGTATGTCCCATATCTTATCAATTCCCTGGATGTTGTGTGTTTGTTTGCCAGATGGCAGCCATTCCTTGGTGTTCTTACATAACAATTAACAAATACATTGTCATGCATTTTGGCTTACATTACCTGCTGTATATATTCATCATCTCTTACTGAGCATCAGCCATCATCATCACCTGACAATACAATATGACCCTTTGATGACCATATCTAAGCCTGACATTGAATACATTTGCCTAGCAACATGCCAGTGTTTGTCCTCAGGGTGCTTGGACTTATGTGAATACTGGTCATGTGTCTTTGCAAAGATCTTTGCCCCCCATTCCTTGCCTCGCCCTCTGCCACCGTACATCACACTAACATCATGTCAAGCACACTATGTATGCACAGGATCACGCCATGGAGGATGAGGTTGAGGTTGCCCCAGAGAAGCTGGTGGTGCTCCTGGTCATGGTTACCCCAACAAACACAAACTCAATGCATGGCAATTCAGGTTCATAGAGTTCTGTAACAAGGCACAGGAATTGTATGTTGATCTGAAAAACAGATGATGAAGAGGCTAGCAGAGCTGCACTATTTTACTGATTTGTATTGGCAGGTTGTGCATGCATACAACACAACTTACCAAGACATGTTACACTCAATGCCTTGGACAATTTGCCAAATGTCAACAAGGTTGCTTTTACATGGGATTATGATTTATTGAGTGGTGTGTTGTACAAGCTTCCATACACTCGTTATCTAGAACTTGTTCCTATCCCCTCCTTCAGACAGACCCTCAAAACAAACAATCACATGAAATTGAAAGCTTTCATTGATGTAATTGTTTTAATCATTTGCGTGTACATTGTGTGCTTACTGTATATTCACTCTTCAAAAGGGTCACTGGACAGAATTGCCCATCCACCAGATATCAAATTTCCACTTTGGAAAGGTTGCCAATCATTTGGTTATCCATGTCTTCTTACCTCAGATGTGCAGTGTTAACCTGATGAGGGCAATACCATCTCAGGATTTCCAAGCCATTTATGATGAATTCCTTTGACCATTGATTCAAAAATTCCTCCCAAACATGTACACTCATTGGCCTGCCAGCTTTGCATCAGTGATGACACTCTATCAAGATCAGCAAGGCAGGATCCATGAAGGTTCACTGGACATTCCATCAGAACTTCTGTTCCACTTTGCCCCAGCCTACCTAAATTGCCTTGCAGCCCTCAGACCATATTTTTGGGATGCATACTTTGTCCATGAGTTCCATGGATGGAAAGGTACCACAGTCCACAATCCCTTGGATGGAGATGCTAGGGAAGCAGCACTGGGGAAATTGACCGACATCCTCCGGATGCATCTTGTTGATGAATCTCAATGGCACATTGAGATTCGCCTTGAATTTGGCACTCCCAGCCATGTCATCACTTGGAGTAATGAAGGGCATTATACCCTCCTCTCACACTGCCTTCCATCTACACCAATGCATCAGATCCAACACCTGATTAACAAGACTGCTGATATTGATCACATGATGCACCTTGGTGATCTAATAGGATTCCAGGTATTACTGGGAGCAAAAGAAAGAGCTGATCTCGTGTCCTATGTTCAAGCCTACACAACAGAGAAGGCTGTTTCATATCAGTTACACAATGGTTTGTTCACCCCAATTGAGACAAAATCTCTGTTTAGCAAGCAAAATTTGAATAATCTGTTAAAGAAGATAGAGAGGATGAGTGCTGTTATCTTTGATTGCACAGCAGATGGTCAGGATCATAATTGGACCCACGAAGGGGCTACAAGAGTTGAAACAAGGGTCCGATGTTCTAAAGCACTCACTTCATTTACATCGGACCCCCAAGAGATCATCGAAGACTGTTTGGTTGTTACACCTGTGAAATATTGGTGGTTGGTTATATTTGCATTATTTTATGTCACCAATGCACTTATGGTACAACATCTTCAAGTGGTGCCATTTGGCTGCCACTCACATGATCATTACAAATCTCCATCACTCCAAGGTCAGGGACTGGAAGTCTAACTGTGCCATTGGCTTGGGTGCCATTTCAATCTGGCTACTAAATGGTCTCTAACATCGTCTGGAGCCTCGATTCATCAAACTTCCTCAGGAAGTCTGCCAGCATGTGCTAGTCAACTATGATAAATTCAATCCTGAACAAGATGCAGCAGATGACCCAGATGCTGTGATGCCCCTCATGTACAATGCCGGTCTTTACTTTCTTTGTGACATTGTCATGGATCAAAGTCATTCCATACCACAAAGCAATGTCAGACCAGGCTGTCATGCAAGCATTCAGCATGAGTTTGGAGGAAGTTTGTCATATCATCAGTGTTGCAAATCTGGATATGCCATGGCATAGATGAAATATAGAGAGGACTAACAATCACTCCACACAATGAATGATGCATGTGGATCACATCAGGCCCAATGGTTGCCAACTTCCTGCAATACAGCAGGCTCTCATTGAAAATGCTCAAATTCAGCCAGCACCACATTCTAGGGGTCCAGATGTTGAGCACTTTGCTCAACATAGAGGGGGTACAAGAGATGCCATGGCCCTCATTGCTCAACCAGCAGCACAGCAAGATTTGACAAGAAGAGTCCAGGTTCTTCTGGAACAATTCTTCCATGACACACTCATGGAATCTCCAAACAAGAAAGCTGTGATACAGGGTGCCTGGACTAACATTCCAAAGGTCCTATGTCCAATGAAAGCCACCAAACATCTCTACCAAACATCTGCCCTCCCATTCTTTGCAGCATAGTATACCTTCTGCAACACATGGCAATGGTAGCTTTATTTCAACTGCATGTTCCCTCCACAAGTCCCAGACCCAGTGGGACAAAAGTTTTGCAAGTGCACATACTATGTTGAATGATTGAAGCTTCTCCCATCACTTCAGCAGCAAGTTCTCTCCAGGGTCAGAGCCACTATCTGGAAGATGTTCAATACTCTGGTTGGATTCTATCTATGAAGTCAGACAGAATGTGGTCCACACAGCCAAAGGTGGATACCAGGGGCTGGTTTTCACTGCCAAGGATTTCCAGGGCAGAGGGTCCACACATTGCAATCAATTCCAATGCACAAATGTATGGCCATGGACCACCATTCTTGAGGGATGCTCCCAATCCAGATGATCTTAGGGAAGAGAAAGAGGATGAAGATCATGAAGAGGAAGCACCAGCTGCAATTGGAGCACATCCTCCAGTAGCTTCAGGCCCCCACAATAGAATCCTTTCTAGGCAATCATCATGACCAATATCTGCAAGATTGAGCTATCCACCCTCTGCTGCTGGCCCAAATAGGTGGTTGGGAAGCTTGCATTCCAGAGGGAGTGGGGGGAACAGACAAACATCACCCAATTCTTTTCATGCCAGCCATCATCTGCATCAGTCAGACTTCCAACACCTGCTGCCCCCATCCCAGTGTCACATTCTGGTGTGAGCACAGATGGCAATCACTCTCAAGGTCAGAAAAGACATGCACCTGATGTGAAACAATCCAAAAGGCCTCAGCGTCAACTGGGGCTCTAGGGGATCGAAGTCGAAAGGAGACGCACCGAAGGCACTTGCAATTGGTTGCAGAGATGTTCTCACTAGCTGAGGTGGGGGAAAACCAAGAGAACTAAACTGGAGTTCTCTGGCTGGGACTTGTGCCCTTATATACTACTTCATATGTATGTACATGTTTGTATCGGATCTACTGATGACTGTTCTAGAATATTTCCGGACTCTAGTGGCATGAGGTAGAAGCGTGCATCAAGCACGGCCATGGAATGGAAA
>JBBPRK010000042.1:0-59039 GCA_038093075.1 Boletus patriciae
CGCTTGTCGGCGCTCGGGCGTGGATCTCTCTTATGACGACGGACTACATTCAGGTGTTGATCGTGCGGACAGATTTGGGGATGACTCAAGGAAAGATCGCGGCGCAGTACGTGACCGTTTCTTATGCACCGACGTCGCTCTGAGTTGCTCAGGTGTGGGTATGTCACGCACCTTAGCTGAGCGACCTTTGTGTTGTACCTATAATTTTTCAGTCACGCGACCTTGGCATGTTATAAGGCACTCATGAAAATAAACCCAAAGGTGAGTTGACCAGTGCGAGTCCGTCCCCGACACAGACCAAGACACGTTTAGCTTGTACAACACTGGGAGCGAACTGGGTACGTTTGGTCGTCTTGCCTGGCTTCTCTGAAGACAAATTTGTGCAGACAAGCAAAGATCGCCCTCAAAGGATCCTCCGAGGATGAGCTACTGGAGCTGGAGGCAATTGCAAAGAGTCTTAATCTATGTGCTCGGTCGATACTTGACGCGTATGCCCTATTTTGATGGCGGGTTTGTCTGTTGATGATGGCGCACTGTTCTAGTGGGCGCACGCAAATCGCGGCAGGATCGCGTACAGTCCTTGGAATTGGTCCTGGTAGGTTTGGTCCCCTGTAATCCCATACTCGCCACTGATGCAAAGTTCTGCAGCACCAGTAGAGCTCGTAAACCAAGTTACTGGCCATCTCAAGCTGCTGTGAATGGCAAGAGATACAATGTGCTTGTTGGATATACCGTCAAATACAATCCTTTCCAATAGGCGAGTGAATAATCTATGTGCATGATGTCTGCAAAGTAGGTCTAGGATGTGGGATGTTGTTCCCCTTTTGTGCGTCATCGCCGGGCGCCGTCTAATTAACCAACCCCGCACTGTTTCCACTGGATGCGTTACCACCCTGCCCAGCGTTGTCTGTCGGATTGACGTCAGTCCGATTCGACGCGCGTGTGGGAATACACACCTGAACCCAGTTCGATGAGTGCAGGATGGCTATCGATTACCGACCCTCCGGGCGCCTCGCCACCAGCCCCCGAGAACCCGCTGCCTACCGGAACCTTACTAGTCGAGTTGGTGCCTCCGATGTGGCTGAGCAACGCTTTTCCGTTGGACGCTCCAGAGAGAGCGCTGCCCCCGCTTCCTGCATTCTCTGCCATGGGTGTCAAAGCTGACGCATAACGGAATGGCCCTTGTGTGCTTACCAGATCCCACCTTGAGTAACGATGTGTCCAAGGCGCAGTTAAAGGGGCTTGTGCAACTATTCGCTGCAGCGGATACGGAGCCCCCCGCTGCCTGACCGCCGACGCCTGACGTTGCGGAGCCGATACCGTTGCGCGGGGATATCTCGTCGACGGGGAGGGCGCGGACGACTGCGACGAGTGTGAATGCGAGGACGAGGGCGGAATACGAAGGCATGGTGGGGGGCGATGGTAAAGGGAGGGATTTTGACGCGGCGGGTTTATGAGGCTGGCGTTCTGGTCACGTGCATTGATTTCTTGGAGGATTGCATCATAGAGTCGTCGGTGGCATTTCCTTGCTCTTCGCGGCGGGACACCGCGTTTCAACCTGTTGAACCGACACTTGCATGGCAACTACCGTCACCCTCGCCAGAACATATCAGTATCTCTTCCACACCCACCCAAACCCTACTCTCGCTCTCACAGGCGGAACACTCAACGCCTTGGGCGACATCGTCGCTCAGTGCACGCAGAATGCCGTGCGCCCGAATCTTCGCCCTTGGCTATTTTTGTCGCTCACTCCTCTCCTTGTCCCTAGCGTGCTCCAGATCACCAGCATCGGCCGGGTTGGGACTCCGCACGCACCCTCCGCTTCTTCTGCTTTGGTGTCGGTATAAGTATGTACCGTGCCTTCCTCGTCCGAAGTAAACCTTGAACCCGCTCCCTCCGAGCCCCCCTACTGGGCAGGTGGAACATTTTCCTCGAACGCAGGTTTCCTCTTCGCAGGCGGCGCACACACAGAGTCAGCTTCAAGGCCTTATCAAAGCGAGTTGCTGCGGATCAGCTCATCATGTGAGCTCGCTGCGGTCCGCCTGGTTTCACTACCATCTGATCATCGCACTTGTCCAGGGCGCCGATAGGCGTATGTCCTAGAGTTCCTTTGCCTGTGTCGGTTCCTAACCCATGTTGCTTGCCCCACAGCTCGCAATATTTGTTGGCTCCATTGGTGTCATGGAGGGCCGATCCAAGAATCAAATACGGGACAAATATACTGATATGTACACCACTGCTCTACTGACCAACTGGAAAATCTGGCCATTAGCACAGGTACACTTTTCGGACGTCTCATCCCGTTGAATCTGACATCGTCACAGTTGATAAATTTCCGATTCATGCCTTTACCGTATAGAATACCATTTCAATCTGCATGTGGTGTCTTCTGGACGCTTTACCTCTCCATTCTCAATGCCAAGTATGCTTTCTACTTGATCGCCAAAAAATTCATCTGAACATCTTACCTCCCAGGGAAGACGAAAAACAAGATAGAGAAGCCGCGATGCGGTAAACACTGCACTGTATATCCAGACTCGACTAGTTGATCCTTTGCCATTTTTCAATGCATTACCATAGATACCTCCAACGTTCCGTTAGTGTAGCTTAGATTTTACTTCCTTTCCTCTCCATATACTTTCAGGGTTGTTGTTCGATAGCGTTTTCTGTATACATTCCTATTGCCAAGGCACATACATCACGTCTGTCCATACTTGGGTTTGAAGAACGCAGGTGGAAGTTTGGACAGCACATCCACCAGGGGTCTCTCCACAAGGACCATCTCTCCTGGGCCCACAAAATCCAACGCGAGAATCGGTCGATATTGTGTTACCATCCGCAAATTTCGCGCCTCGTATGCACTATTTTGAAGGTCTGGACGTGGAGCAAGGGTTGGTACGCCATAATCTTGTGGGGGATGCCTTGACTCGGATTTTCGACGTTTTCGCGGCTCTGTGTATTCTCCAAGCCAGTCAAGCTTGAGTTTACATAACCAGGAAGAACCCCAGAGGACGGCTTCTTTTTGAGGGAACGTGGTAGAACGTGGCCCGGAATTTTTTTGTGAGAGGTCGGTCATCTCGGGGTCACCGTTCACCAGAGCCGATGGTGCAAGAGTCGGCCCTGGCTCAAAAATGACGCCCTGCACGGGATCTGCTGTATTGAACAATTGTTTTGGGATGCGTGAATTGAGGTTGTGGGCCCATCCGGGGACTTCACTACGTTCCACGTCGAAGACGTGTATAGTGTTGTTCGGAAGGACGATCATTAGGATTTGTGGCTTCTCCGGGGTGAAGGTCAGCACGTTTGGTGGGAGAGGTAACGAGGGTAAAGTCGTATGGAACTGCAGACACAGATTAGCGGCACTATATGGTAGCATGAAACCCCACGCATACCTGGATCGAGTCAAGATTGAACACGAACGTCCGACAGAGTTCATCCGAAGTCGCGAGCCATTGCCCATCGGGGCTCACAGCCATCCGTACCACACTTGGTGGAGCATCCGATTGAAGTAACTCGCCGTCTTCGTCGTCTGCATTTTGCACTTGACTTCTACTCGACCCACGAACCAGACGACCGCCGCTAAGGGGGATCAGCCTTCTGTGCTGCTCGAACCGTCTCAACACGGTGGGCTCCTCAGTACTAAGATCAATTACGAGAATGGCGGATGTCGATGCTGAGGCTAAGACCATTTTGCTTGAATCGGGTGTGAAGACGAAGTAACTCCCGCCGGTCGAACAGGATCCTTTTGAGCACGAAGTGGAAACGTGCGCCTCTAACACAGCGGCTAATGAGCGAACCCGCCTTGGCTTCATCTCCCCTGCGGGCTGATGGAGGCATGGGACTTGAGCACTTTTCTCGCATCGCATGAATGTGAACTCACTGTCTTGCACAGTTCGAAAAGCTTCGTTTCGTATAAATCCGAAACAACAAGCCACCGTCCGTCGTCCGAAAAAGCGCTTGCTATGAGGTTGGTCTGTACATTGAGTTCCATCTCGAGCACACTTTCCCAGCCCACTCTCAACTCGGGGTCTGTGGAATTATCCCTGCCGTCGATGACCATCGCTGTACTCGGGATGCTGAGCACACGCCAGATATTCAACCCAGTATCGCGCATGCACGACACAAGCCTTGCACCCCTAGCTATGGAAACAGCGGAGGAATACGGAATTCGCCGATAGTATGAATCTTCGAACGTGGTCGCGACACTCGTTGCTAGTGGATTAACGACTCGTGCTGCCAAGGTGGATGTTGTCATGCTCGCAGGTAGACAAGGCGTTAGGACCACGGACATGTCGAGGCCGCCGGATACGAGAACGGGCGCTATAAATGGAACGCCAGGAGCGGGTTTTCGTCTGTAGGTGGGTGGAAGCGGGCTATAAGGAGGCCACATTGCCAGCGAACGTATATCGTGCGAATGCATTCGTCGCGAGGCTGACTGGATCCATCGACTCGCGGCGGCGCCCAATGCTGATAACGAGGAACCTGGTGTAGACGAAACATAAGTAAATTGGACTATTTTTTGGTCAACACCTGATGTGAAGACAGTCGTCCCGTCTGGTCCAATCGTGAGACAGAGTACATCTGCGCCGTGCGCAGTGAAACTGTGGGTTTGGGTGCATATCATTGGATCCCAAAACTTGACGGTACCCAGTGAATCGCCAGACACAATCGTTCCATCGCTACCATTGTTTTAGTTCATACGGATTGCAGGACAAACGGAGGGCGCTCACGCAAGTACTCCAACTGTCCAGACAAGTGTCCTATCTCCTTTTATTTTGTCGGTCATCATGCGGTCAGTTGGTCGCCCGGAGCCGATGTCCCATTTCCGCAAACTGCTATCCGAGCCTCCAGTGACGAGCCACGAATCAGTCCACCCATACTCATCATCATCGCTATCATCTCCACTTTCCTCCCGGTCATTCGAGCGGTTCATGTTTGGCTTTGGCTGTTGGGGTACCGGAGGGCCCCATGCAATACTGAGGATACGGCATTTGACGTGATCGAAGCGGCGCAAGTGCTGGAGTGTGTCGGCAGAGAGAGAAATCAGTCGAACGCAACCGTCTTCACATCCCAATGCCAGCAACGTCGACGCGGAATTTGCTGCCATGCTCCATATAGAACCCCCCTGAGAGCTGATTGTCCTCTGGAGTCACTGAGTCGAGCCAGATAGCTATCCGATACGAGAGCGACTCACCCTCACGGTATTTTTTGTCATGTCCCACTCCAAGAGTTCACTTCCGCCACCTGAGCTAAACAGGCGAAGATCTGGGATGGACGGAACCATGTCCGAGGAAAATATATCTGGATATCTTATGGTCAATGCCAAGGAGTCGACTTTCGATGGGTGGGGTCCAGGCAGCGTCTGCGATCGATGGACATGAGTACTGGGACCGTGATGGAGTAAGCAAGCCGACCTTGCGACGGTGCCAAGCCTGCGAGGCTTGTGACTCGCCGGGTTCTCCGGTCCACTCGAGTAAGTCTATGTTTCCATTCGCGTGGCCGACGACAAGGGTGCCGAATGCTGCACCGCGATCACGATCGCGCTCACGCTGCTTGCCCGTTGCCTTAGTTGTAAGCGAGGGCAGCGGCAAGGGAGGGAAAGCGAGGACAGTTATCGGGGAGGGGGAGGCATCGACGAACCTGCATCGGTGAAGTGCAAGGGGAGGCGAACTGTCTGACATGGCTTTATATGTCTGGCTGCAAGTGAGCAATCCATCCGCGACTTTTTTGATGCTTGCCTTTTCGGGATATGTCGTTAATAGTCACGTGAGCGTTGACATATGGATTTTCTCGCAGCGCTTGGCAGTCACTTCAAGTTGAGCCAAAATGTCCATGTTCGGTCGCACCCATACTGCCCCCTCGGGAGGCGTCAACCATGAGCGCATCGAAATGGCTATCAACGAGTAAGTTCCTTGCACCGTCCTTGTCGTTTATTGACACTCTCCAGGATTGATATGGTCTCGGACGTCTTCAACCGCATTGTCGCGTAGGTTCAGCCAACCAACAAATGTGTGTTCCCACTCAGCACCATATAGGTCGTGTCACAGCAAGTGCATCAGTCCACGATATGCTGAGGGCGACCTCAACAAGGGGGAGAGTGTCTGCATAGATCGATGTGTTGCAAAGTTTTTCGAAGTCAACAAAAAAGTTGGGGAGAAAATGCAGAGTGCAGGAGCCAATGCCCAAGCAACCGGTGCCACCTCCTTTGGGCTATGAGAACCGTCTCGTCGGTGCACGTCTGGTGCGCTCGACGAATTGTACCATTATCTCACTCACTCATACCCCGCCCAGTCCATGGTGGGCCCCGTCCCAACTCATAATAGACTATGCATACCAACACGGGATCTGCTACCCATCAGCACTACTTGGCGACGCCGGGGAAGCACTCAGCTAGCGTCTTAGAGTGCTTGTTCTGCGCATGCTCCTCTAACCTGCAATGCACCCATGTAAATTACATCACAACTCACATATCATCGTACAACTCACGCCGGAGCCCGTGTCGTTACCAACTACATTAATGAAGACTATCAGTGACATCGAGTAGCAGATTTGTATGATGGGGCGCACAAAGGTCTGTCTGCAGGTCATGCAGATGATGTTTTTGGCAGCTTCGTTGACCTTGGTGCGACTGGTCGGACCCTTGTCTGCATTTTTGCCAGCATTTCGTTCGCGCTTTTGAGCTGCTTTAGCACCCTATCAACAATCGATTGCATGTGAGTATCCAGAAACAGAATGTTTTCTAAATTCCACGCACGTTACCCATCGAAGAGGAAGATGATGAAAACCAAGAGGCTCGTTGATTCCGTCAGGCATACACTCGCTTATGTAATCTGGATAAGATAAGATAAATTTCTCCCACTTCTTCAACCAGGGGACAACCGGAACTGATGGGCTTGGACCCTTACATCTATGCGGTTTTTTACTGGGGCACACAGGTTTAAATTAATATCTACATACGTGCATCATGGTTTTCACAGGTCGACATTCCACTGCTTCCACCCATCCATGATGGATCCAAAGCTTCAGACGATCATTGATCAAGTTAAAGTGGACGTTTTAACTCCTACTCAGGAGGCAGATAACGAAGCACAGCTTAGAGATGTGTCCAGGAGCTTTGTCAGTGAGTTTATCGCATATCCTTCTCGTGCCCTCTCCCACCGTGATCAGCCGATACAATCACAGGTAGCGAAAACTCAGGACGTTATGCAGAGAAGTCCACGCTCAACCAATCACCTATCCAGTACCGACCAAGGCGATGTACGAGTACGCTGTACGAGCATCGATTGGAGACGACGTCTTTCACTGTGAACCTTGCACCTCCGCCTTCGAGAAGCATATGGCACAACTCACCGGAAAGGAGGCTGCACTCTTTGTGTCCAGCGGGACACTCAGTAACCAATTAGCAATACGAACACACCTACTCCAGCCACCATTTTCGATTCTCACTGATGTCCGGAGTCATATCAATGCGTTTGTTACAATACCCTCACATCCTCAAGTCGCGCTGACCACACGGAACATATTGTAGATATGAAGCAGGAGGTGCTGCCATGCACTCCGGAGCTTATCCGATCCCCGTCACACCCTCGAACGGCGTGTTCCTATCCAATTTGAGCCTGGTTTTTACTGACCATTCGAAAGGTCACCACTTGACTTTGGAGGACTTAATGGCCAAGGCCGTGTTGGGGTCCGATATCCACGTGTAGGTACCTCCTTCAATCAGATGTTCGTTGATTTATTGTGAACTAGTGCGCCAACCCGCCTCATCTGTCTCGAGAATACCCTGAACGGCACGATTTTGCCCCAAGATAATATCATCGAAATTTCGAAGTTTGCTCGGGAAAACGATATTATGATGCACCTCGATGGCGCCCGCCTCTGGCATGTAGCTATTGAGACAACGACGTCGTTTTCTGAGCTCTGTGCTCCTTTTGACTCTGCTAGCCTTTGCCTCAGCAAAGGTCTTGGTGCTCCAGTCGGGACCTGCCTTGTCGGGTCAACGGCGTTCATCAATAAATCTCGCTGGTTCCGCAAAGCTTTCGGAGGGGGGATGCGACAAACTGGAATCCTCGCGGCTTGCGCAGCTTACGCACTGAGCCATAATTTCCCGCAATTACCCCGTGTACATGCATTAGCGAGACGCCTGCAACGGGGGCTGGAGGAGCTCGGGGTCGGTATATTATGCCCTGCGGAAACATGCATGGTAAGTAAAGTAAACCAACTCTTGGCCATCATCCCTGCTTACGGAATTTGTGCAGGTATTCTTCGACCCTTCCACCATTGGTGTTGAATACGGGGAGGTTGTGGGACGCGCTGCCGCTCTTCCGGATCCCATTGCATTGAGCGACTCGCGGCTTGTGGTACACATTCAGACGTCAAGTGAAGCGATCGACGACTTTTTGCGACTTATCAGTGAGCTGAGGGACGAGAAGATCAAGGAAGGTTTTATACCATCTACTGCGCAGACATTGGCGAACGGCACGATTCGGAGTATCTATGGAAGGGCATAACACGTAGTAGAGAGACAATTGATCTCAATTAATCTGTATATTTTCCGCTGAATCCGCTCCCGCGAATATGCAATGAATAGGTCACGTGCCCCAGCGATCAATGGTTAAACAGGTGGAACTGGCACTGGCCGTGGACAGCGTGTGGCTCGATCTACTCCAAGGACACACCCAGCCATGTCCAAGTCAGAAAGAGAGGAAGTCATCGCGGGTCTTGTACGTTGCCAAACCCCCACAGTGTTTTGGTACTGACCGCATCCAGGCCACGAGACTCTTCTCAGCCATGCTCGAAGACCTTGTGATGGATGCTGCCCTCCAAGGCCATCACGAAACCGCGCGAGGTCGAGTGCCGTGTCAAATATGTCGCACACGGTGAGCTTACTGCATTCTCACACCTCAGTTAATTCTTCATATCCTCCCAGCTGCTGTACAGGCGAGTCTGCTGCACGGCGCTGCTCGTCTAATTTGGTTAATATTTCGGACCCGTTTCCTACAGGTCACGGAAGCAGTGGAAGCGCGTTACCTCAGGTGCAGGATGTCGGAGCATCGTCGTCAGCGGGCAAGACCCTCCCAAATATCGGAACGAGTACACCAACGACTATCAAGGACGGCAACATACTTTTTGAGTGCACGGTGTGTAAACGTCAGGTTCGTTCAATTTATACTACGTCGCCTTCTTGTCCCAATATCCATTGTCGTTTCAAGATCGCTTCAAATAGATATGCACCTCATCTCAGTTCATGTATGGGCATAGGAACCGGTGTACGACGCGGGGCAGCTCGTGCCACAAATCTCAAATCCAAGTATGATGTTAATGAAATCACATTGTGTTGGCGGACCAATCTTTTTCAGGATCCCGATCGACCCCGGGCGGTCGGCATCCCCGTATCTTGGCTCGGAGAATGGTAACAACTCGGATGACAACTCCAACGAGAAAGCAAAAGCAAAATCCAAGGGTAAACTTGCTGGTATCTGTCACTATTTAAGAGCCAGATGTATCATCTCATTGTGCCATAGACGAAGCGGATTTCAACCTCAAGCGTAAAAGGGTGAGTCACACTGTCTGGTCTACCGATGAATCTATTATGTATTCACGTGAAAGTAGCCCAGTTCGCCCCAAAGATCCCCAGTCAAGAAGTCAAAGAAACAGAAGACGACTGGTATGTCGCCGCATTGGTGCGCATGCTGTCAGACTCTGACATGGCTCAGGGTCCCCTGTTTCTCGACTCAAGGCAGGGATGGACGGCGTTGCGAATCAGGTTCGCTGCTCTCCAATTCCGGTCGTTACCCATCTCTCCATGCTGTAGTCACTGCAGGTCCCCTCTTCACAGTCCAAGGTCCCCTCCAAGCTGCGAGCCTCGTCGACTGCCTCGTTCTTGGACAGAGAACGGTCTTCCACGCCTGGATCCCAATCTTCAGTTGGTACCCCCATTGGCGCTTCTATCTCGCCTGCAATCTCGGCCAAGAGCCCTGTTGGGACAGGTCCGCCGAAACGCGGACGCCCGAAAGGCAGCAAGACGGGGATGGGCAGGGGTGCGGCTGCATTAGTAGCACAGATGAAACGGCCAAGTCCACCGCGGCCCCCACCGCCACCCGTTCGGATCGAACCGGACTATCTGATTGGTGTGTGTGGATAAGTGTCTGTTCGCGAGTGGTGCTGACAATGAACGCTAGATGTTGAAGGGGAAGAAACGGGTTCTTCGACAGATACGGATGGATCATGAGTCTGTATTACTTAGATGTTGTTGTAACGTATACGCCGTAGTAGGAGTTACCCGAAAGAGTCACCCAGGTACAGAGTGACACAAAGCGGGTCAACCCTTTTGACACCGACAGATTTTGAGCGCAGTCAATTTCGAGGTTGAGCGCTGAACATTGCACTCTCTTTACACGTTCGCAGGACGACTTTTCTCCTCCTCACGCTCTTTATTTTTACCCCATGGCTCACCCACTCGCCCATCTCGGTGACCGCTCCACAGACTACCTCACTTCAAACTATCCAACCACCGCACCTGTGGACGACTTCAAGTCATACGACGACCTTATCGATCAATATGCAGAGCCTTACTCGAGGATATCTCGCCATCAGACCTTCCAAGTTCAGACACCCATCGATGACGCTGAATCCCGAGGCCCATCATATTCTTCCTTGGACCTCAAACCCCCGTATCCAAGTGGCGAGCCCCATGGTGAAGCAGAAGATCCTCCCGGGCTGCCTCAGAGCTACCCACCCAAGACCAAACGAGAAAACTTAGTGGAACACAGGAAATGGTGGCAGCAGGTGAGCGCCCGCCACCTCTTCTCATAGCGCTTCTTATCATCTCTCCAAGATTCTCCCTGACTCTTGGGCATGCCGGCTCTTCGTGATAACTGTTCTTGTCGAGACGACGGTAGATCTCGCCATTGAGGGGGATCTTCTCGTTCGGCTGCAGGATTCTGGAGACAACGAAAGTGCACTCAAAATGCCTGTATACCTCAGCGTGTTTGCACTCGCACAGTATGTGTCTCTATTCATCCCTTGTCCGTGTTCTGACATCAGCACAGTATATTTCAGCTTGTCCTCGCTGTAGATGCAGTGTACGCTCAAAACACCCTGCAATTCATCTGTCTCATGTCAGTCGACTTGGGAAGACCCCCGCACCTTTCTGACATTTTGTCATAGATTATTTAACCTTCTTTTCCTCGTCTACGCCATCATACAAATCGGAGAAATTCAGAACGCGACTACAACCTCAGAAGGCATTATCCACATACCAGTTGATGTCCTTACGAACATCATTCCAGCAGTCATTTCCGCAGCCGAGATAGCTTACATTGCTCTAGGGTGGAAAATCTATAACGAGTTCGGGTGGAAGGTATACAAGTTCCTTGGTGCCGATCGCCGCATCAAGAAAATGTATGCCAGCTATCAAATTTTCCATTGTCTCGTCAAGTTCGATCTCTTCTTTTGGGTCGGTTTCTCCGTGCAGTTCCTCTGGCTAGTCCTCTCGAAGACCGATTGGGAATACTACGTTACTTGGGCCGCTCTGCCACTGTCTGTCGTTCTTCTTGTCGAGGGTCACTTGGCAGCACGCCACGAAAACAAGTGGATGATGGGAACATTCATGGCAGGGTGCATAGGAGCATTGGTGTACTTCATCTACAAAGCAAGTTGGCTCTCTTTTCCTTTCTTCCTTGCATGCTGACCTGTCGATAGACGTACAAACTACTGAAGTATCGCGACACGGACTACGCTCAAGTATGGCATTCGCTTACCACCTTCTGTGAGCTAGATCTCGTTTCTTGTTATCCGGGTGGTCCACACTGACTATATCACACAGCTGCGATTGCGATTTTTCTCCTGCTTGTAACTATCGTTTTTGCAGCGATTGTGATGCGGAATTTCGGCAGGGGACTCAAAGACTCAAGTAAGAGGCGCCTTTCGATTTCTTGTTTGAAACAATTAATCACATGTCTGCAAGTTGCGAGAAACAAGGCACACGCCCGCGGAAACGGATCCAAACAAGTCCATGGTGGGCGTATGAGCATGAATCCCAACCGGATGAGCATCGACTGAAAGCGCATTTTGTCTAATAAAAGGACTTGTATTATTTCGCGCTGTTTGCCACCATGTTGACTCAGTACGGACGTTTCGCCTGCATCACTTCGACCTTCTGCATCCTACTTCCCGCATGTCTAGAATTGCGTCCAGTCACTGCGCCCTCCAGGTTTTATTCTTCTTGACTTATACCTATACGTATTATATACATGCACGCTTGATATGTGGCCGGACTTTATATCCGGGCGTGCGTATTACATCCATTTCGGAAGTGTGCGGTCATACGTGGAAGTGAAGTGGACCAACAACTTAGCAATTGTCCATTCATCGTCCGAGACGTGCAGCTGAATCTTACATGTTCTCGGAATGTCCCAACGGTGAGGACCCAACATTGCCCGAGGTAACTGTAGTGGACTGAAATCTCTCCAAAGCTTCCGTCCACCAAACTCGCTGCGTGATCGCTCCGCTCTGCTTGGCGGCCTAACTCCTCCCGCCTCGGGGCGCTCGTCCCCGTCTGGACTACCACTTCACGCATCTTCGGGCCACCGCTATGCTGATGACCTGGAGGGCCAGAACGACGAACAGCTTGAGGGTTTGTCCGCCAAAGTCAAGCTACTGAAAGATGTACGTGGTCTCGTGCGGCGGTGTCTCTGCTC
Organism: Boletus patriciae; assembly: GCA_038093075.1. Taxonomy (NCBI): domain Eukaryota; kingdom Fungi; phylum Basidiomycota; class Agaricomycetes; order Boletales; family Boletaceae; genus Boletus; species Boletus patriciae. The sequence goes on from JBBPRK010000042.1 coordinate 12,702, forward strand.
GTGGCCGGTACTCATCTGTTTACCTGCCAAAGATAACGATTGGTATTGGGAACGAGGTCCGGGAGTCGACCGTTCAGCTCAGTCAGATGGTGCGCTGGGTATTTCCGTCCTCTCAGTTCCCCTGGCTAAGTTGCTGTTCGTTTCGCTGCTAGAATGATGCGTTTGCGGAGACGTCAGGTATCCTCGGAGGGACCTTCCGACGAATGAACAACATGGCCGAGCGGCAAGGTTGTCGATGGTTGTGGTACATCATCTTCTTAGTCTTCGTCTTTTGGTTCTTTATCATTGTATGGTGGTTTCGGCGATGAAGACACGAGCTCTGACACGATGAACTTTCACCTCTAAGCTGGTTCTTTTCAGATTAATGCCCTCGTCATAATTCCAATACCACTGCCATTATAGCTTGAAAAATAATGGATTGAATACCACAAATAAATCGCAACCTCTGACACAACCAGTGAAAAGCGGCAACGCTATGGCACATCAAGAAACTTGGCGTGGCCAATCTCCCAAACCATTCGTCTCCGGAGGTAGGCCATATCTCGCTGCGAGAAATTAAACACCTCTTCTCCTCGGGATAATGCCTCCAAGAATTGGCACGTAAAGACACCACAGTCGTAGCCATTCTCTTGTTGTGGGGTATCCTGTCGAGGAAACAAATGAGCTCACATGTCACTGCGGACAACAGGGATCCTAACGTCTGGGCAATGGTTCACCCAGCCCGTAAAATCAAATGGTTTCTTCTTCTTATTCTGATGTTCGAGGTCAAGGTAGTGACGAAGGTTCTGTCAACGGGATTTAGATGTAGTATTCTAAATGAAAAACAAGGCAGTTGACCTTGAATACCTGATGTCGGTCGAGGTTCATGCTGTCGTATGACTCTATCCGCTTCCGACAAAAATTAATGGCAGCACCGGTCCAATGAGAGTTGTTGTGATTGATGGGAATAAGGATGACATCTTTTGAAAAGATGTCAAACTAGGAAAATGTTAGAAAACCATGCATAAGACTGAAAAATGGTTGCACCTTCTTGGTCCATTTTGCGAGCCTTGCCCGCTCGTAGCCCTCACCCTGCAACTTGGACCAGAAGAAGGTATTGAAGTAATGCACGTTCAAGGGTTTCTTTCTTCCATTTGCTCCGGGGTTTTCTTTACAAGCCTCGGCGCGCTCAAGAATCATCGCACCATAAAAGTTGATGAGCTCATCATTTAGCCATTGGCACGGAAGCAGACGTGAGAGGTCCTTGTCGCAAACCTGCTCTCGCGCTACCTTGGAGATGACACCTTTCTTGGCCAGGAGTACATCGACCTGTCTGTCCAGTTCCGGGGGTAGCGACTTGGGAAGAGAAGGACGGAAACGCCGTTCTATTTCTTCATCCTTCTTGCGTGCTTCTTGACGAAGCCATTCGTAGGTCGAGAAGGGCTTCGTCGGTGGACTAATGTTGTAGATTTGAAAATGTCATCATTGCTGACGCGCAGCAACACCGGGACGAACCTTGCCAGCGTCCGCAGCAACTTCTTCTTTGCTTTTACCAAGAAGGGAACGTCTGCATACTAGAAACTGTATAAGAACAAGAGCTGTCGTGTACGCTCAAACGACGTACATCAGAGAATGAATGGCGGTGTGATAAGCTGGGTGTATCTTCCTTCAGGCGCAGGTCTGTCAGAGATGCCGAGGCTGGAATGAAACATGAACACGAGATACGCGCCACAGGTAATCTGTGATACGTACGCGACAGGGTGTCACGATCATCCAGATGCTGGAGTCGAGCTTGGTAATCTATGTACGCTAACACAAACAGATCAACACTCGAGCTCGTCGAGGAAATGAGTACTTTACATTTGAAATCCTCATAATTCGACTTGAATCCTGATAAAAATGACAGTGAGACAAGCACGACACTCGAAGGCATGTGCAGTACCGTCTGCTCGCTTCAGGTCGAACAATTCCTTCATCACGGCCTCTCTATCTTTCATTCTATCCTCTCTCACTTTGGCCTTGTGCTACGTCGCGCGGGAATGAACCGGTGAGCCCGGAGTGGCGGTATCCTGCAGGGATGAGAAAGCACACCTTTCGCGCAAATATGTGCTCTTTATTTTTCCTCTGATTTAAACTGCTATTTAACTCCTCCGCCCTCCGATATTGCTGCACTGAATCGGCCAGAAGGTCATCCCCTGTCTGATGACGAGGCAAGACGGTTGAATGGGAGACAGATGTGAACCCAGTCGTGAATGACGATTGTGGTGAGCTGCCAGAACCATGGGTAGGGTTGAGAAGACTTTGCATGGAATGTTGATCGGACGGGAAGGAGGATGAAAGGCTGGCCTGATCTGTTCGAATGTGATGTCTGTGGGCTTCGTTTGGTATCGGAGGACGGGGTGGGGGGTCTGTATGTATTTGGGAAGGGGGAAGACAAGAACGAGGTGGAGGTGGAGGTGCGGATGAACGCCGGAGCCGTGGTGGAAGGTTGGGTGAGGGGGATGCACGCGATCCAAACGCCTTGATTGTCTCGGAGGCGAGCTCGACTACCTCGCGTGCTAGCCGTGTCCAACGAGTGGTCAGCCCGGAATGTGTAGCAAGGGCACCAGCAGTGGCCGAGGTGCTTTCTTCAAGGCGTGGATGCTTCGGTTGCCTAGTCGGGAGAAGAGAATCTGATGCCTCCCTTTTGCGAGCGTTGAGCATGGGGAATGTTTTCGCTGGCGCGGTGTCGGCGCCGGCAACAGCGTCGAGTAAAGTCCGAGTTCAACTCGATCCCGCCGCCAAGTGCCACATTCCAGTTCGCTTTCCCACGGTATGTTGCGTTTGTCACTGTCTCAACGAGGCAAATTTACATAGCCCGCTTGGCTCAGTTGGTTAGAGCGCAGGTCTCATATCGCAAATATGAGTAACTTCATGGTTACGCAATCCTGAGGTCGCAAGTTCGAACCTTGCAGCGGGCACTTCTTTTTGTCAGCCTCGTTCACCGCAGACTTGCCGTGAGCACAGAACTGTTCTTAATGTTGTCTCTCTTACAGCCTTTATTTCAGCTACATGGCAGATGTAACGCAGAGTCGGCCTAGACCATATCCCTCGGTCAATCACTTCAGCGAGGACTTTGTCATCTGTGCTGGTTCCGTCCTCTTCCGCGCGGCCCCAGACAAAAGGGAATGGCAAATATGCATTCTGCACTCGCCAAGGGAAGGGGTGTGGGTATTGCCCAAAGGTCGGAAAGACTGTGGAGAATCGGTGGAGAACGCTGCCCTCCGAGAAACTTATGAAGAAACCGGCTACAGGTGTGAATTCTTCCCGTGCACAATGGCGACGCGGGCACCCTTACCCCACGTCAACATGGTGGATGAGCCACGCATCTTGGAGGGCGTGGTGGAACCGTTTGCGATAACGGTGAGAAGTCTTGGGGAAGCGAAGGGGACGAAGATCGTTTGGTGGTACTTGACCAGAGTATCGATTAATGAAACTCAGTCCAAAGGGACACAGACGGAGACCGAGGATTTTCATTCGGAATTCATCGCAGCTGAAAAGGCTGTCAAACAGCTCACGTTCCAAAACGATAGAGACATAGCTAGCAAAGCGCTGAGACTCGTACAGGGGAAGCAGTGAAGCTTACTACCGTAGTCAAGTCACGTGGAACATTGACACCTCGCCTGGTATTAGACCGCCTGTACTATTGCTGCATACAACACTTCAACTCAACATCCACTGTCCCTGTAGTAACCGCCATAGACAGGGACGTGTGTACCGGAAACCCGATCGACAGCACCCGCGTATTGTGATGGCCTTAAATCCATCCCTCCGTGATCTGTATAATCCTCCGTCGACCCAATGGACATTCATTCCACCGCCGTCATCAAGCATCCCGAAACAATCCGCCACCAACGCTTCATCCACGTCCTATCAATGGACCACCCGTCCTGCTCCAAACTCTATATTTGACCTTTCACCCTCCTTGAACGTTGGCGAGTCTTCGTCGCTCGACGTTTCCCTCCTTTTCCGTTCATTGGTAGCTTCGGCCTTACTCCAGTACAGCAGTACTGCCATGGCAATGCCCTTGGAAGTTGGAAAGTTACTTCTCCAGATTCAGTGGGTGCCAAAGGATGCCCTCACTCAAGAACCTGAGGAGGAAGCAGAAGAAGAGACAGAAACAGTGAGTTAAATGCTGTTCCGACATCTGATCAGCTGACGCGTCCCGTAGCTCAGCGAAGCAACAAACGAAGAAGAGTCATATTTTGTCGAACCCGGTACAGTCCCGGCTCACCATCCAGCTCCAAGACTTGTAGACGACAGGGGGTATATGATTAGGACGTCTGTTATGGAAGACGGGACGCGCCCAGAGTATATTATTCCAGTTGGCAGCGCCAGTACCTCGTGGGGTATGATTAAACGGCTCATTAACTTTCATGGTGAAGGATGGTTGTCACTATGGAAAGGTAATAATCGCACAAAATCATGGAATGGTTGCTGACTCGGTTTCTTTAGGTCTGCTCACGTCATGTATTCACGACGCTACTTTCGCAAATCTACAGCCACTCGTCGACAGCGTCTTACATTCGCTATTCCTTTCGTCTCAGGGCGGATTCTACCGGCCGTCCCCGTTGCTACCGGTAGCTTCACACGTCCTAACTGGCTTTCTGTTGTCACCCCTTGATCTCGTCCGCACGCGCCTGATCGCTCAGTCGTCGCTGCCGCGGTACAAGACGTATACAGGACCTATCCACGCTCTCTCCGACATTTTAGCCAACGAGGGTGGTCTGAGGGGCATTTACCTGCACCCTCATCTCCTGATACCTGCCATACTTGAAACTGGACTCCGATCATTTATGCACGTTGCATTACCCGCCGTTATTGCACCGCGGCTCTGGCTTGGGCCATACGTTGCAGTGGACACGCACCCCGTTGCGTGGGCGTTCGCGGAAGTTCTAGCGGGATGTGCGAGTCTGTTAGTGACCTTACCGGTTGAGACGGTCCGCCGAAGGCTGCAAATTCAGACGCGCGGGACAGCGAAGCCAATGCGTACCTGCGTGGAGACAAGACCTGTGCCATACAACGGTATCGTCGATGCACTGTGGCACATCTTGACAGAAGAGAGATCGGATTTGCCAATAAAGCGTCCGCGGAGGAAAAGGATGGTTGAGAAGGAGAAGCCTCGCGAAGAAGCAGGAGAGGTGGTGGGCGGACAGGGTTGGCTGAGGCGGACTGGTGTTGGACAGTTGTACAGGGGACTGGGGATGCGCATTGCTGCGAGCGTCATCGTTTTCCTACTCGCCGTTGTCGGTGGCGGCGAGGATGTGGAGGGTGGATGGGCGGAACTGTAATGGCCGGTTCATTGCTTCCATATGGAAAGTGCGCCGAGGGCGGATGCATTTCGGGTTCCTTCCGCTGCCATTCGTAAGCACTTAAATATAGCAACTCCAACCCTAAGCACGTGTCCGCCCAAGTTGCTCCTATACTACTTTAGTCCTAGTCTAGCTACACATTCCCTCGTTGTTCGCTTTCTTCCGCTTTTTCTCCTCATCGTCCATCATGGCGACCAACGCCCCTCAGGAGGATGTTGTACAACAGCAAAATCCACAGGAACATGTCGCGCCCGACCAACTACACGACATACTCGCCAGCGACGCCTCTAAAGGTGCTGCTGTCCACTCATTCTATCCAGAGGCATCTCCCCAAGCAAAGGCTGCAGCGACCGGTGAGGGGCTCGAAAAGACCCCACACCCCGTTACAGACACCGAACCAATAGGCGCGAGAGGTGTGTTGTCATACATGCTCCTCTTGGGAACTGACCAACACCCGCATTTCGCTCAGAAGTCTCAATAACCACTGGAAACGGGCAAGTCGTACCAACAATCAATGTTCATGATACCGAACTTGAGCGCCCGACCCCGCCGATGCCGACGCCAGGTGGCTACCCCTCAGGCCTTGCCCCCGTTGTCCCCGACTGGTATAAAGTTGGATGGCGTGCCGTCGCCAACATAGATGCCCCTCCTCTTGAAGAGGGAGAAGAAAAAGACAAGTCTATCCTTGGACTTTTCTTGAGCGAACAATTCTACGGTGCCTGGTACCACAACGCCGCACTAATTTTCTTCGTACGTTTGACGCTATTTCTTCCTCGCTTCGCCTAACGCGACATTATAGGCTGTCCTTACGTCTCACTTCCTAACGCGCTTCAACCTTGGGTGGGGATGGTTATTCATCCTCTTGGCGATCTGTAACACATACTATGTCAACTCCATGTCGCGCGTACGCCGCCGTGCCCGCGATGATATCCAGCGCGAGCTTGTTAAAACCCGACTAGCCTCAGAGCATGAGAGCGCCGAATGGTTGAACCATTTCCTGAACCGTTTCTGGCTCATCTACGAACCCGTTCTTTCCGCTTCAATGGTGTCCTCTGTTGATCAAGTCCTCAGTACAAGCACACCCGCATTCCTGGATTCATTGCGCCTCACTACATTCACCCTTGGTACAAAAGCCCCACGAATCCAGAAAGTTAGGACCTTCCCAAACACGGAGGACGACATCGTTATGATGGACTGGGAAATCTCGTTTACTCCCAACGATGTGTCTGATCTGACTCCTCGCCAAGCAGCACAGAAGGTGAACCCTAAAATAGTGTTGTCCGTGAGGATTGGAAAAGGCCTAGCAACTGCCGCTATGCCCATCTTAATCGAAGATATCAGTTTCAGCGGTCTCATGAGGGTCAGGATGAAGCTAGTGCCTAATTTTCCTCATATCCAAATTGTGGATCTCAGCTTCTTGGGGAAGCCTGTATTCGACTACGTCCTCAAGCCAGTTGGTGGTGATACATTTGGTTTCGATATCGCTCATGTCAGTACATCCTGCGCATCGTCACTCTAACACTGATCCCCATGGCAGATTCCTGGACTGTCTGAGTTCATCCGTGAAATGGTCCATGCAAGTATTGGACCCATGATGTACGACCCGAATGTTTTCACGCTCAATTTGGAGCAACTCTTGTCCGGTATTCCCCTGGATGCGGCAATTGGAGTAATCCAGCTAACCGTACATGCCGCCCGAGGACTCAAGTCCAGTAAGATCGGCGGAGGGTCACCAGATCCCTTTGTTAGTATCAGTATCAGCAACCGTCAGGAGCTTGCAAGGACCAAATATAGGCACTCGACGTCAGTGCTCTTTTCTTGTCTCTTCGATGACCTCGTTGATTGTCGCGCAGGTACAACCCAACTTGGACAGAAACTAAGTTTATTCTTGTCAATTCTCTGCAAGAGCAGTTAGTGCTCGCCCTGTTCGATTACAATGAGCGCAGGAAAGACACGCCCCTTGGTGCCGCACTATTTGAAATGAACAAGCTCATTGAAGATGCAACTTTCGAGGGTGTTGAACTGCCGATCCTAAAAGATGGAAAGGACCGCGGACAGATTCGATTCGACGTCTCTTATTATCCTGTACTCAAGCCCCAGATGGTCGACGGCCAGGAGCGATTACCCGAAACAAGTTTGTACAAATTCCTGACCTGAACCATCCTACTCAACCTCGTTTTAGATGTTGGCATTGTTCGTTTGACTCTTCACCAAGCTAAGGAGCTTGACGCGTCAAAGTCGCTCTCTGGAGAACTAAATCCTTTAGTGAAAGTCTATCTTGGTTCCGATACTTCCCCTGTTCACAAATCGCAAATCATCAAACACACGAACAATCCAGTCTGGGAATCCAGTACCGAATTCCTGTGCTCAGACAAGCATTCTTCGATGATCACCGTAAAGGTTGTGGACGAGCGAGACTTCTCGAAGGACCCCGTGGTTGGGTACATGTCTGTGCGCCTCCGGGACTTGCTTACAGCGGAAATTTCGGAGGGACGAGACTGGTGGCCCTTGAGCAAGACTGGCAAAATTAGGATTAGTGCACAATGGAAGCCGCTGCAAATGGCAGGTGCTCTCAGTGGGGTTTCCCAATACGTCCCACCCATTGGTGTTGTGAGACTTTGGCTCCAGAAGGCAACAGATGTCAAGTGGGTCGTTTGTATCGTTGCAAAGAAATCGGCCTGACTGTTGTTTCCAGAAATGTAGAGGCTGCCCTTGGTGGCAAGGTCAGTCCACCGAGATATCGTGTAGGGTAGGAAGTCTAACATTCTATCAGAGTGATCCGTATGTTCGAGTCCTGGTCAACAATGTCATTCAAGGTCGAACAGAGGTCATCAACAACAGTATGTGCCAGGTTCTCTCTAACACGCTGAGCGCTTATCCCGGCATGTTACAGATCTGAACCCTGTGTGGGATCAAATCGTCTACATACCTGGTATGTCTCTACAGCGCCACTTTTGATGACATACTGAGCAGATTGTGCAGTACATTCCCTGAGAGAGGTTAGCAAATCCTTATTTCCTATAGCTCGGCCTGATCATTCTGCAGTCTATGTTCATGGAAGTGATGGATTATCAGCACCTGACAAAGGTAAGGACGGCTCTTCGCGCATACTCACGTTAATGACTGTTGTTTAGGATCGTTCCCTCGGTTCTGTTGAGCTTCACGTCAACAACCTCGCCCGGGAGTCATCGGCCGATCCCCAATTCCGTCATGAGTCCACTGGCAGGAAGGAAGTTGCTCAACCCATTCAACTCAATGGGGAAAACACACTCAAGGGTCATCTTCACTATGTCGCTGAATTTATTCCTGCTTTGGCTCTCAAGCATGTCGGCTTTGATGCAGGAGAGAACGAGATCCAAATGGCCGCCAGAGCAATGAATGGCGTAGCAGGTGGTGATGTTACTGCTGGCGCCACTAATTCGTCCTCGTCGTCCTCGTCGTCATCCTCGTCATCCTCGTCTTTGGTGATAACACAGACCACCACCGTCGATCGCCCCATTACGGAGCTGGGCACGCGTGCATCGAAGCCGTCAGACGACACCAGCATTGCTGATGTACCCCAGACAGAGCCCAAACCTCAAGGTGATGAAGAAGATTCTGCAAAAGAGGACGAGAAACAACCTTCCGGGTTGGAGCTTGACAAGGAACAACTTTTGAAGCGCGGTACGTCCACTCCGCCCACGACCTTCGCGAGGCTCACTGTATGTTTAGAGTCCGGTATCATTATCTTCAATATCCTGTCAGGCAAACTCCAGAAGAAAGCCCGCTTGGAGGTTCTCCTAGATGATGGGTATTGGCCAGCTTTCAGTACGGTCAAGGCTCGCAGCACGCATGCACAATGGCAACATGTGGGAGAAGGTTTCATCAAGGAGCTCGACTTTGGTCGGGTCTGGTTGCGGCTGAATGAAAGCGCGGAAGATGACAAAGACGACATCACTGCTGAATGGAAAGGTGACGCGAAGTCGTTCCTGCAAACAACGCTGGTAAGTTGGATGTTGCAAACATCATCTCGTTTTAACCCGGTTCACACGCAGGACCGCCGCGAATCGTTTATCTTGACTGACGTGCAAGACGAGAGCAAAATTTCTACCGTCGAGATCGAAGCGCGCTATGTCCCCGTCCCCGTCAAGTTGGAACCAAGGGAGAGCATCAACAGTACGTTGCTCCATCCCGCCGCTGGCATGCCCCTTACAGTGTATATAGATCAGGGTGTCCTGCGTGTTGACTTGATTGAAGGCAGAGATCTCATGGCCGCTGATAGAGGAGGTATGACGTTGCATGCATGGTATCGCTCATCGATGACATGTTGTATCAGGTAAATCCGACCCGTTCGCAGTATTCACCCTCAATGGGTACAAGGTGTTCAAATCAGAGACAAAGAAGAAGACTCTGCACCCCGATTGGTCGGAAAACTTCACTGTCAATGTGGTAAGTCCGCAGACCCTCTCAGCTCTGCATTGTCCAAATTCTCCCAGCCCTCTCGGGTTGCTGCAGAGTTCTCAGTGGAGGTATTCGACTGGAATCAACTTGAACAATCAAAGAGCCTGGGAGCTGGCAAGATCACCCTCGATGATCTGGAGCCTTTCGAATCTGCGGAGCGTGTCGTTCACCTGTCAACGGAGAAACATGGCGAAAAGGGACAGGTATACGTTCGGCTGACATTCGCGCCCGAGATCATTGCCAAATCGCGCAAGACCACATCCACATTTTCCGCCGCTGGTCGCGCAATGACCCAACTCGGTGGGTTGCCGGTGGGCGCAGGCAAAGGTGTCATTCAGGGTGTAGGGGGTATTTTCAAAAAGGACTTCCTTCGCCATGACAAGTCGTCCGAACGTCTCGTCCCAGCTGCAGAGCCCCTCCCGGAGCGCCCTGACCAGACTTCGTCAGCGCGTGAATCTGCTGTCTTTCCATCAACAGAATCAGGTCCTCGTGGCACAGGGGGACCTCCCGCCGAGCCCGGGTCGTTGCGCGTGGTGGTGTTGAGTGCGAAGGGTCTTCCTGGCGATATGAAACCATATGCCACATTGCGTGTCGGCGATAGAGAATTCAAGACCAAGCATGGTAACAAGACTTCAGCACCGGAGTGGTGAGTAGCAATTAGTGTCAGTCAATGCATCGGGTACTGAATGATGGCAGGAACGAGTCCTTTATCTTCGCTGCTAGTGCACGGACGCCGAGAATGCACGTGTGGATCTACGACCACAAGACACTTGGCAAGGATAAGCAGATTGCGGAGGGAGAGGTTGATGTTCGTGCTATGTTTGAACTCCGTCGAAGTTCTCTCATTCTGACATTTGCCACTTTAGATTTGGAACCATATCCTTCCTGGTCGAAACCTCACGGCTGACGTGTCGCTCGATTTGCGCGAAGCTGGTCAGCTTCGTCTGCGGCTCGAGTTCGACGGTGACACCAACCCTACCCACCACGATCCTTCCATCTCTGAACGTCATGTTGCGTCGTCCAGGTTTAGCATTAGGGGCCGCAGACCTGATGAAGGTTGAATCGTGTTTTGATATTCATCCTGCGGTTGGTGTGCTCATACAATATATGCTGATCCATCGACTATAATTTCTTGCCCTATCTACTTTGATATCTCTATTCCATCGTGAACGTTTACGCAATTCTGTCTTGCAGTACGACATTTCTCTTTGTCGTGATATATCTCAGCTCCGGGAAAAGCATATGATGAATAAATGCTCTCTTCCAGCTCGTCTTCGTAGTGCAGTCTAGAACATATCAGTGAGGACATATGCCAGAGAACGGCACGCACTCGACTGTTCATGTTGAACTTTCTCCGCATCCTTTCACGAATCTCTGGGATATTGTTCTGTGCTAGTGCTACGAGATAGAACTTGCCGCAGTCCGACAATAAATCCTGCCCTCTGCCGTATGTGGTTTGTTACATACGAGTCGAGAGTATGACATACCCCAACGTTGTCTAGAAAACGATTTGTTACTTCCATGCCGTCTTGTCCCCCTGCCCAAGAGCCAGCGATGCCAGCACCACCTTGTGCATGAAAAGACTCCTCGTAATCTGTAGGAACGTATGGGGGGTTAAATAATATGACGTCGACGCAATGTCGCAGACGCGTCAACAGTGGTTTAGAGAGATCACATGTGATTGGGTTGAGAGGGACCTAGATCGCCTTGAACTTGAGTGAAGCTTCCAAAAGACTGGTGATGAGAAGAAGCTACCTTGTTCTGTTTTCCAGTAGCAAGAGTGCAAACTGAAGCGCGCTGGTTGATGTCAGTGCAGAGGTAAACTGGTACCGTCATCGGAAATGGGCGTCACATGTAGTCGAGGGTGACTGACGGGCATTTGCTGGACCCAGAATTGAGCCCAGGAACGCAGACACACAACCGGACCCAGAGCTAGCTTGGCTCTTCAGAGAAACGGGCTGATCATCCGGATGTGTTCTTACCCTATTTCAAGGCATATCAATGGTTTTTGGGTCTTGAGTTGTTCTGCATCCTTCTCAAGACCATCTAGAAGCAGAAACGTGTCCTCTATGGAAATGTCAGTCGTCGACCGATAGCGACTGCAATGAAGCTCGCCTGCCGGGTCATATACGTGGAGCTTGTCGTCGTTGGAGAGATGCGATAGGTCTGGCGTTGGGAGCATGAAGATAAGATCAATAGATCACGTGGTGCGACGCGTCGCAAACGCGTGTTCTGACCTGATCCTTGATCAAGTTGTGACCATCATGGCTGGCCGTACAAAGGCATCTGCACCTGCTACCCGCGCTTCAACGCGAACCAAGACTCCACCTGTCCCGTCGCCAAGCCCGCCCCCTGCTATCAAGGCGATCAAGGCAAAGGCTTCGACACGATCCACCGCGGGGGCGGGTGTCTCGGGAACAAAGACAGCAGTCTTTAGAAAGCCTCTGGCAAACAGGCCCAACTCACCTGTAAAGCCTACCGCACCCAAGAGAGCTGGAAAACCACAGATCACAATGGCGGAACAAGAACCAATCATGGTACGTGCAGAAAATCCTGCGTATGACAGCATCAGAATCACCTTGGAAAAGGCGTATCTTCGTATAAGACCTCGTCTGGGTGACGATGAGTCGGCCGCCATGCCTTACTTGGATCCATTGTCGGACACTGCGGTAAGGATGACTGATCCATCCAGCGACAACCGCGGGACATCTGGGGTGTATTATCGAGCCTCAACGACGCCTCCTTCCTCCATTTACAAGTTCTCTCACGTCTTCCCTCCGTCCACTCAGCAAGCCGACTTCTTCGGGAAAACGACACTTCCCCTTGTTCAGGATCTGTTGGACGGGCAGAATGGTCTTATCTTCGCGTATGGGGTCACAAACTCTGGAAAAACCTACACTATCCAAGGTGGCAATAAGCCTGGCACTGGTGGAATTCTGCCAAGGACACTAGACGTAATATTCAACAGTGTCGAAGGTCTACAAAGTGACGGACGTGTAAGTATCCAAGCCCCCGGGCATCAACTCGCTGACAAAAGCCACAGTATCGTCCTGTCCGACTCTATGGGGTGGGGGAGGCTGATCCGTCGGACTTCACCCCTCCTCCTATCGGCATCAATGTTCCAAGTGAGCCAGCGCTAGCTGAAGTTTTGGCTGAGCATATGGCATCGTCAGATAACCCTGACCTCCGTGCTGATCCGACGGTAATCAAACTCGATCGCAACTACGAATATTCTATCTGGATCTCTTACGTGGAAGTGTACAACGAGAAAGTCTACGACCTCCTTGCTTCGGTCAAAGATGATCAGGACAATGAAGTGGCGGGGGTTCCGCACGGCGCAAATCCGGTTATCGTGACGCGAAAGGCACTTGCAGTGAAACCGTGTCCCGCACATGATGCATTGGATGACAGTGGAGCTGGGAATGCAGGGAGGTATATTTCCGGACTCAAGCAGTTCCGCGTTGCCAGCGCCACACAAGCAAAATCTCTCGTCAAACTTGGGCAACTACACAGGCGTGTGTTCGGAACACTTGCCAACAGTCAAAGCAGTCGAAGTCATAGCATGATCACCATAAAGATTCTCAGAAATCACCGTGGCGACCGAGATGTAGGCCTCTGTCTCCTCTTACATGGTTAGTACCCACTCAACTTATGCTAGGACCCAAGCTCGGTGCAAATATCACGACTCACCCTCGTTGATCTGGCCGGGTCGGAACGGACGAAGCATACTCAAACCACCGGTGACCGACTCAAGGAGGCGGGTAACATCAACAAGTCCCTCATGGTCCTGGGGCAGTGCATGGAGGTAACTAGTTGTTGCTTCGAATAGACCACAATTTGACCATCCTTGCAGGTTATGCGGTCCAACCAAAAGCGCTTGGCTCAGAGCCTCGCCAACCCAGGCCAGAGCGATACCAGGGATATAAAAAGAGCATTGGCTGTCGTACCGTTCCGACACAGCAAGTTAACTGAGATCCTCATGGATTACTTCGCTGGTGATGGCAGAGTGGTACGTCTCTCGTTTCCGACTTGGTCGATCACTAATTTCTCCTGTCCTGCCTAGACTATGATCGTGAATGTTAACCCATACGACACTGGGTTTGACGAAAACTCGCATGTTATGAAATTTTCTGCGTTGGCAAGAGAGATATCAACGGTAGTGAACAATGCCCCCGTGCCTCGCATACCTACCAGTCCTACCAAACCCAGTGCGACCACTAAATCAAGCCTTTCCGGACTACCGCGTGCCATCACACGAAAGGTGACAATATCGAGCTTCGGGCCCGGAAAGAAGCTCAGTGAGGCACATCTAGAGGTGCTTGAAGGTAAGTATGATCGCCAGAGCCTTCTAGCGGCTGCATAATGTCAACTCCAGAGGATGAAGAGGTACACGATGATCAGGAGGATAGCGATGACGAACCAATCAATCCATTGGTGGATGCCTTGTTCGATGAGATCGAGGACCTACGTCTAAGGGTAAGCATGGGACCGAAATTACTCGCAGGTAGTCCATAATGGCCCCTTTTCAGCTTTATGAAGCAGAAATGCGGTGCGCCATGGTGGAGGCGGAAACTCGAGAGGAAGTCATGAGAGAGATGGAAGAGAGAATGCGCGCTGTCGAGAGAACCTACGCGCTAAGGCTCATGAGTGAGGTGCGCCGACAGAATATTCACTCTATATGTTCTGCTTATCGAGTAAGACAGGTTGAACGCAACGAGCGTAAAATGGATGCAAAGATTGACATGTTGCACCAAGCTGGCTTGCTTGGCACCGCAAAGAAGCCGGTGACGGCATCAAATTCGGAGAGCGAGATTGAAGATATTGTTGGAGACGTACGTTATTCGCATCTTGTGGTGGGACCCACAAACTAAACTGATTTAGTCTGAGTCTGAGGAGTCTGGCCAGGAATATAAAACAGATGCCGAGTCGGAAATGCCTTCCTCCCCGCTCCACGGGAAGGGGAAACCTATCGCAAGTGCAAAAACTATGGAACAACACAACACACAGCCAGAAACAGATGCCTCGCTTCCCGACAAGAAGCACGACCACTCAAATGATGCGATCTCCAAGGATGCGGATGAAGATGAAGCCGAAGCTGAGGATATGGTGCTGTCGACCAACGATGATGCTTCAGATGACTACATTCCTCCGACGGCTGCTAAGAACACCAAGAACACCAAGAAAGAAACCCACGATAAAGCTTCGAAGAAGAGCACTGGCAAGAGGCCGACGAGGTCAGTATCCAAGCTTGAGCGGGAGATAAAGGGTCTTTCTATAGGAGGTGATGCCCCGGCTGAGGCGGACAATTCGGTCGTCATTCTGCCAAACAGAAAGCTCCGCCAGGCAGCCGTGGAAGCCGGAGGCGCAGGTGCTGAGTATATCCCTGGTAAAGGAGAGGTAGACCCCGCGAAGAAAAAAAAGAGGTGCGCAAGCTGAAGGTGGCGTTTGCAGAGTTCTCAATCACGATCTAGGCAACTAGGAAAGAAGAATATAGTGACCGAAGATGAGGTGGAAGAGGTGGTTGGGGCGATGGAGCACAGGCCACTGAGGAAGACGGTCAGACGGATGGGCAGAGCGAGTTGACTAGACTAGGTCATGTGACGAGACGCGTCGAATAAATGTCACGTGGTGGTGTTATCGCACTCTTGTTCACTGATGACGGTAAAGCGGAACTCGCCCTCGCGGCGAAACTCGTTCGCTGCGGCCAACAAGAGCCAGGCCCACCCTGGCCGCAAGCGTCGCGCGCACTCCATTGCCCCTGGCGACGATCGCCTCAGCCCGGCAGCCAAAGCCCGCCGCTCCCTCGTCCGTTAATCTCTTTCTGCACCTGCCACGACCTAACTTCTCCTAGGCTCCCAGAAAGAGCATCCTCAAGGCGGGATTCAATGCTCCTGATGACGCTGACGATGCAACCCAATCCATGGACATGACTCGCGACTACCGCGAAGACAATCCTACCCGCAAATCACTCGGCAGGCGCGTCAGCTTTGCCAATCATGCCCACGTACGCCTCTTCGAAGTGCCGGATCACAACACAAACAGCACGGGTTCTCCCCAGTCGTCGCCTGCTGCCGAGCCAGAGCCTGATGCTCCACGGGCCACAAACGACGAGAACGCGTATCCAGGCGCACGGAGGTCTCGACGCCGTAGTTCTGGTCGCCACTCAGTCGCCTTCAGTGAGGGCGGCGGAGAGGAGTCGATGGACATGGACTCAGAGGATACAGCCTTTTCTCCGTCTGCGTTCTTCAGAACCGGAACTGAGGGCTTCATGGATGACGAGTTCAATGACGTGGGCGGTCCGTCTGACGGCGATGACATGGACGTGACGGAAGTTGTCGCCCGAGATTTTGTCAGGAAACGGTCACTATCTTTTGGACTTCCCCGGCAGCCACTTGCGAATCTTTCCATACCCCAGGCATCTCCAGACGTTCACAATGACCAGGAGGACGCACCCAACGAGATATCTTACATCGAAGAGGAGTCTACACAGTCACAATCTTTCGCCTCGGAAGGTGACGTGTCGCAGCCGATGGAGTTCACGGTTCCCCTCGTTCGTCCGCCCGAGCCACCAAGCGAAGCATGGTTGGCCCTTCGCTCTGCCACGCACTCGGGAAATACACCGTATATACCATCGTCGGATGATGACGGGGGGGATGATGGCGGCGATGTACAAGAAATGGAACTGACTGACGCAGTCTCAAGGTTACAGGCTGCTCGGGCATCCCTTGGTCTTGGTGAGGCTGGCGGCGAAGAGGGAGGAGAGGGCAGCTTCACAAGCACCGAAGATAGCTTCGTGGATGAGGATGTCGGTAATGGCGAAGATGGAAATCAGACTGTTAATGTCACCCAACTCATGAGGCGTGTCAGTCTCGGACCGGGTGCAGATTCCACCGTAACTTCGGTTTTCAGCAGTCAAGAACAGACGAGGGAGGAAGTGATTAACCAAGCAGTGCCTGAAATACCACCCTCCATTCCACTCGCTGATTCGCAAGAAATTTACCCAGCAATCCCTGAATCACCTCCACCCACTGCTATCCCCGCCGACCCTCAAGCCTTGTACCCAGAGATACCTGCTGATGATGACTCCGTCGCTTCTGCTGCAGCTGCGGCGGAACCATCATCATCGTCAAACGGGCCTCCCGTTTTCAGTGCTCCTCAACCTACGGCACCAGAGGCGCAATCTGTGGCATCTGGAAATCCTCCGCAACCCACAGCCATCACAGAGCCGTTGAACTTCACTTTCACGCCGAAACCTCGCTCCCCCGCACCCCCTGCTCGTTCTCGCCCGTCGTCCCCTAGTAAAGCACCTCCGTCACCGCGAAAGTTCACTGCAGCGTTTGCTCCCCCTACCCGCCTTTCCCCTCACAAGCGACCAAGTGATGCCTTAGAGATTAATGGTTCGCAGCCAGGCCCAGCGAAGCGGCCCGCCGGCACGGAGAGACTATCGATTACTCCAGGCCGTGGTACTGGTGCAGTTCGGGTTCTGCTGTCTCCATCCAAAACATCGCCGCTGAAGATGGCACCCTTAGTTGAGGAACAGCCTGGTGCTGGAGCAAGCAAGCGCGCTTCAATTGGTTTTCGGCGCCCATCAGGCTATTTCGCTCAGCGGAAGAGTCTGGGGAATGTAGCTCCCGATCCGACGACGGCAATAAATGCGGGAGCCACCCTAAGCCGAATCTCGCCCATCAAGAAAGCTGCTATTTCGCTGGGGCGAAAGAGCGTCGGGTCTTTTGGGGACTCTGCAGAGAATGGGAGCAGGGAAGGCGCTACCAATCGTAGGTCAACCTCACCGACAAAGGTGGACGATCCCGAAGGACAGGAACAATCATCCGAACGTCCCTCCCCGCTTGGCGACACACCCATACGCGCACCCCCTCGTCGCAAAAGCTTGGCGCATATACCAGACGATCAGAACGCACGGCCTGACAATAACGACGACGTACAATGGAGAGGTGAAGTAGAAGAGGAGGGCGTAGACGATGTCCAAGAACCCCAGGTATCCATTGAACAGTTCTTCGAGATGACAGGTATTCGATTCATGGACGACATCGCTGCACCTCGCCGTTCAATGGTCCATCCCTCCGTTCTGCGTCCTTCACGAAGGCAGTCTACCGAAGCGCAGATCCCTCTTGCGGAATACGTGGTCGCGATGGCTGTAAACGTCCCCCAACTTGAACTCTACAGTCATGTCAGCAAAGATCTGCAAACTTGGGTTGAGCGGATCAAGGACATACACAGGGAGGCTGAAGAGGAAGCCCAGAAAGCGACGCCCCCACTCTTTCAAGAGTTCATCACTGCCGATGAGAGCGGGCAGGCTGAGTTATTGCACCAGCTCAAATTAATCAAGGTGCACAACCATGCGCAGGCCAAGTCAGAATGGTATGACTGGAAGGTGCAATGGGTCGAACAGTTGTACCAGAAGGCAAATGAAGGTTTCAAGAACTTGGAAGCAGTAAGTGGTTTATGCCGCGCCCGGGACTGGTCTTATGTTTTATCTAGGATGCCAAAGCCCTCGAGGGAATCATACGACAGGCACAGGACATAGTCCCCGGTTTGCAGCGGGAGTACGACGATCTCATGGCTGAGCTCGCGAAAGAGAAGGTTGAAGTAGCAGAGCTCGAAGGATGCGACCAAAACTACTTGAATGAGCTGAAAGCCACCATTGCTGAGCAAAGGTGTGTGTTTATACTGTTACGAGTTGTGGCAGCGGTTTTCACAAAGGTCCAGTGCGGAGCTGGACACATTCCACACTGATGTCGAGGAAGCTAAGGCGAAGCTCGACCGTCTCCAGGAGAAGCTCAATGAAGTCGAATCGCAGAAGAAAGAGGTTACGTCAGTAGTAGAAGATGCTGAACGACGCATCCATATGCAGAAAAACAGCACCCGCGCAGAGATTTTCAAGCTCAAAGGTAAGCCCTAGCATCTAATACCACTGGCAGAGCGTTCAATCACTAAACAGATGACCTGGAGGCCCTCCAACGCTTGCATATGTGGAAAGCAACCAAGGTTCTCCCAGAATTATTCGAATTTACTTACGCGTCGAGTTATTGTGTATCCATTCCTTGCATAAACTTCCGTCCAGTCGTTGCAGACATACAAATCAGACGGATCGAGATCGCCCAGGCGAAGCACAAGGAAGTCTCCCCTCTCCTGAGCGCATTGGTGCTGCGAACAGCAACCCAGCTCGTCACTCGACACGGAGACCAAGGCATTCGTGAGGTGCGGATCTCATTGGGCACTAATCTCTACACTGTTGACCGCCTTCGCTGGCAGATCGTCCAACGTCTTGGCGACTACTGGTCGTCTTGGTCGCAGCTCCAGGCTCAGCTGAAACTCGTATCTATCAAGTTCCCCCTCTCCATTGAAGAGACGCCAACTGGTTTCTCTGCCACTGCAACAATCTTGTTTCCAAGCCTCAAAGCCAAGGCGCTGATATCATTCATACTTGATACCCCGATATTTTCTTCGTGGCCCGTATCGATCCAATTAATGCGTTGCGATGTGAAGAAAGCATACGGACCGATCAAGTGAGTACAACTACGGACACGTTCTATTCACGTTACTGACTCTTCGTAGCGAAAACACTATCAAGAACGCTGTCGCCGCACGATTACAACAGGCTAGTCCTATCAACAGCCATGCATGTTTGCTGGACGCTTGCATGGAGGCAATGGAATGTTTTGCATAGGGTCAACACATGTTTTACCTTACATTATTTAATGACCGTGAAGATTCGTAGCCCATCCTGTACAAAGTACTGTGTACATGCGATCTACAGAGGACATGACTAGGCAGTGGACATGACTAAACATGAGATTGGATAAAAATGCGTATTCCTTAGATTCAAAGGCGTGAGTGGGTCGTAAATGTGACCTGCCAACAACGTATAAGACAACTTCACTGGGGATTGTGTCAAGGGTACCCACATGAATCAGGCAAGTAGACCTTGCAATCGCTCCTGGTTGTGATCCAGCACAGCCATAAAGGCGTCCAACACTTGACGAGCGGATCGAATATTATTCCTCTCATCATCAGCCTGTTCTTTCACTGAAGACCATAAGCAAGCAGTTTCCTTGGCGACACACGACGCCTCCCAGCTTTTATGCACGTTGACAAGCATGGCGTCCCACGACAAGCGAGCTGCTTGTTGACCTCGTTCAAATCCTGTCTGTGCGGCTTGGTCACACCGGGCTTCCACCTTCCTCAGCTCGTCCTGGAGCGATTCTGTGAACGCAGCCCGTTCCTCGTCCATCCGCTCCCTCGTCTCCACGTTGGCACACAGTTGCCGCTCGAGAACGGAAATTTGCCCAGCAAGTTCTTCTGTCTCTCTGATCCGACACTGTTTTGCAGCATAAAGTTGCTCCTCGAGCTCCTGCAAACGCGAGAGCCTTTCCTTTGCAATAGTCTCCGCCTGAGCGATTTGCAAACGAAGGAGGGTAATGGTACTGGAATCTGCAGGCGGTGGCAGCTCAACCGAACTTTCAAATATTGCGGCTAGGTGATGGACTGCGGGAGAAGGAGTTACATCGGGAAGAAGGACCTGGGATATTGAACCATAGCCAGAAGGAGAGGGTAATGCGGATAAATTAGGGGTCTCTGGGACCTCCAATCCTATGGTGCTCGTGTTTGGGGAGGGACCACCTGGGGTAAAAGGTGGGACGATGTCCGCCAACCTGCTCTCTAGGTCCTCTCGCGCGAGGATTTGGGAGCTGTCGACTGCCATCTGCTCCCAGGAAAAGATCGAGCCGCGATTTTGATCATGACCACGACCCCTCGGCCGCAGTGCTGGCGAGCTCTCTGACGGAGGTAGCGGCGACAAATACGAAAGGTTGGCACGAGTTGGTAGGATGCTCGACGGACGGGACGGAGTCTGAAGCTCTGAGTTTGTGGATTGATAGTTTGTCGTACAGATTCTTGGGATTGCAGGGGTCGGCGCTGCGAGAGATGCCACTGGGGCAAGAAGTAGTTCAACGTCATCGATTTCTACGCTGTCCTCACTGGTCCCTTCGTCGCTCTGCGAACGTCTCGCCGGAGAGTCCTTGCCATTACCACCAAGACTGATGACAGGAACCTGCCGTGTGTGATGGGCGAGTGGAGACTCTGGAGGTTGACGCGCAGTGCCTCTCAATGGGGTCGAGTTTTGACTAGATGCTTTCGAACGGCCAAAACCAAATGCATTTCTAAGCGAGGGGGGGTTCAAGGGTGAGGGATGGGTGCGAGACGAGCTGCATGACGAAGCCGAAGAGGGGGGTCGCGTGGCCGGGGCTCGCGATGGGGACGAAGTTAGGGCAGTTTTGACTGTCTTCGCTGGTCTCGCGGATCCAGCGCGGGAAGGAGACGAGCCAGATTTCGCGGGAGAAGATTGAGCAACCTTGGGCTTGGTGGGGGTGGAAGGCGCAGTCGTGCTGGGGAGGTTGACTTTGACCGCCAATGCTCTGTGTGGCAATGGACTGATAGGCCTCGCAACCCTGTCCGCAGGGGAACGCAGAGTGCCCTTGCCCTTGGGTGAATCCCTTTGTTCACCATCATCGTCCTCTGAGGTACTGAACCGTCTCCGAGTTCCCGCACGAACAGGGGAAAGCGGCTTCTTGGTCGGCTCAACGATCACGGACCTGGGTCGATATTTTGGCAACGCCGACGAGATGGTAGAAGAAGCCGTCTTGGAACGCAGTGTCGAGCGTCTAGAAGGGCTGGACGGGTTGGGTTCTGTGGATTTAACGCCATGCTCGTCTGCGGCAGGGCCATGCTTGAGGAGGGCAGACTGTCTTCTGCGGGTTATGGTCTTGTACGAGGGGCTATCCTCCTTTCCGTGTGGAGGAGTAGGGGACTTTGATTTCTGGGATATGGTCGCGTGGGTGGCCGCGGTGGAGCTCATGAGACTGAGGCGGCGGGAGAGCTCTTTGGGTTTCTTGGGGGCGCCGCGAGGGTCCTTGTTGATCACGTCGACGAGAGCCTTTCCGACAGACGTGAAATTAAGGGAATGGCGAAGAGAGGAGCGTGTTAACGGTTTGGGTGGCCGCGAAGGCTTGGAGGTGGCTTCGGAGGCCATGAGGACGATCTGCTAGTTGCACTGTGATGAAGAGATAGGGTGTCAGTGGAGTCTGTTCCAGCCAGTTGCAGTGCGCCGCGTTGTCTACCGCGTCGCCGTCGCTGTCGTGGTCAACGTTCAAAAACCAACCAAAGTGGCAACCGTCGGTGTTTGTATTTGTCGATCACCACATAAATCTACCTACTCCCGCGCGTTCCATGTACAGAAACACGTAGATTGTCGCGAAATTTATCGCCCCGTACCACAACCCTTCAACCAAAAGTCCCACAGAACTCACATCCACCACCTGAGCCCGTAAGAGGATGTATGGCACCAGGAAATACCGAGGCTCCAAAAGCGGCGTAGGCAACAGTGTTGCAACGCTCGCAAGGGGCAGAACCAGGGTCTGGAGCAACGTCCGGTCACCAGCTGGGCGATGACGTTTAGGGTTCCCAACTTCGTCGATAGTGGTCAACTCATCTCACCAACACGCAGCCACCATGCCCACGCGCATGCTTGGTATCCCGGAATGAACAGATAAGGTACAATCGGATGCAACTTGAATACCCGGCGCCATACATAGAAAGTGTAGTGGCGGTTATCAGCAACCAAAAACGGGTGGTGAACCCTTCATCCAAATCCAACGGAAATTCAGCTGTGGCGATAGAGGGCAGCAAGTGACTCACGTGAACTGGTGCACCGTAAATGCCATGAATGCTGAAAGCAAGGCCGTGAACGCAGCTCTCCTATATCCAGCTCATCAGTGACTTCTCTCCTCGGTCAAGACCCGACAGACCCTTTGGTTCCAAACATGCGGCGAGTAACTTCGTTTCCAAGGTTCACTAGGCCACCGGAACCAAAAATGACTGCAGGCCACCCCATCAGTGTCGCAAACGCGATAAAGTAGTATAACTGGGGTACATGCAGCACGGCAACGTGGTTAGCCTTGTCGCCTACAATGTGGAAAGCAATGGTCAAATTCAAACAAGATTGCCTCCGAGATCCCGCACCTAACACGATGCCGCCATTCCAGTGCACAGATACCCCAAACAGAACCAACACGAGTATGTATGGCATGAACGGTATGAGTAATTCTGGAAATGCGGCTGGGGTACTCGTGATCGATCGCAGAAAGTCCGCTGAAAGTATGTCGTAGCTGTAGTCAACAGCCGAAATGGAATCTATATTACTCGCCTGGGCCTGCCGACAATGCAGGCGGGTCGTGTAGCAAATTTCCACGCCTGAACCGCAGGCGCATAAGCTGACTGGTGGCAAACGCATACATCACCCATACGATGTTCGTTTGACGGAAAAGACAGCTAATGACACCTAGCTACGGGATGTGGGGTAAAGCCAAGACACGTTAGACAGCATTGGGAACCGTGACGCACCACCGCCGCAGATAGGTGCCTATGTTGGGCTGCAAGTATGACCGTTAGCAGGACCGAAACAAAACTTGGAACCTCTGTGTAGTACAGAAATCCATAAAACCAAGCTATCGGAAATATGGATAGAACGAATGCTTCAGCACTCGGTGCGAGGAACGGAGGTGGCCGACTACGCTGGTGAAATGCGAGGAGACGTGTGAGGAAGAGGGGAAGGGAGACCAAGGTGAGGGTCACCGTGAATCGCAGCAAGGCCAGGTTGCAACGAAACACGAATATGCGATGAAGCAGAACACTGAGAATATATCTGCGGAGTCGACCGTTTAATTACAAGAATTGTATCGTTGGAATGGAACAAACTCACAGTCCTGGCGGGGTGGTGATCTTTGGGTCCCAGGTCGACCACTCGTCCCTGCAATATGCCTGTGCTTGCGGGACGTGGAAGGGTTCGTCCTGTCAATTATCAACATGATGGTCAGCCTACGGACGAGACAACCATACCATGTACGGTTCGACAACTTCATTGTTGAATTCCCTCAACAAGGACACCGCAACACCACAGTAGGCGAGGAAGAGGATTCTCGTGCTTAGTGGCATAGGTTTCTGGCACCTTCTGCAGTAAACGTGGCCGAACCAAGCCCAAATGTATCGGTGATGAGTGCCAATGAAGAAGCAATAAAACGTTGCAAGACGTAGAAATCGAATGTAACTGACTCCGCGACACGCTACATAGCCGCCTATCAATATTATCCATTCTCACCAACTCATTATCAAGTACGCTCGCAAGGTAAGTGATTTAGAACGTGAGGAGACACGGTTCTTTCGACTTTCCCTCGTTCACAAACGGAGGCTATATGTGCGGAAGACATATCACGCTAGTTCGGCAGGGCTAAACCATTCCAAGCTGGCATAGGCCGCTCTGCTTGGGGTGTGATGCGAGCACCGCGACGACGCTCCTTCGAGTCTCCATAGTCAACGATAGCAGACTATCACAAGCCATGTTAGAGAACAACTCAACCTATCAACATGAACTTTGCTTGCATGCGCAGTTACCTTGTTGTCCCACAATACCACAGTATTAGATTCCCATTTCACTCTTGCCTGCAGATCATAGCTTTTGTTACAGTCGATGTGATCGTACAGGAAGTTGAGAATGGTTCCTTCTTCTCCTCAATGCGGGAATTATAATGGTATGCGATATGCTTACCCGACTCTTCACGTTTCAGACCGAAGATGCGTCTAGTGAGCTGCCTGTTAACATAGAGTGCTTCCTCGCTGGGTGACGCCTCACCAGTTCGCGCCTAACTACGCCTCCCCGCTTCCCTGACCGAGAAAAATTAGTTTGGTCAACTCCAGAGTGTACCGTGCTCAGGGTTCGCAGGAATGCAACAAAGGGCAGGGATAGTTTCTTTAGTGTAGAAACCTGCGACGTGAACAACGTGTCGCCACCTGTCATTGGTTGAGAAAGCAGGAAGAAAGTTGTGAGCCCAGGGGGCTGAAGTTCATAGGACACATCAGAGTGCCAGACGGTAGTTGTGATGCTGTCTTGGATTTCAGAGTTGAAAGTTGAGTTGGCATTTCTGTTGAGCGGGAAAGGGATCGAATGCATTCAAAAAGAGAGGTTAGGAACTGACTTGTATGCGAGATGGATTTATGGGTAATCCTTTGGATGGCCTGAAGTGGAGTGATTGTGCAACCTACACGGCGGATATAACTTGACTCAGATTGAGAATGATAGATAACAGTAAATGGAACCAGGGGTGTAGAATTGTATTCGTTTGAGTCGACAAACCTTCCGAAATGACAGCCCCATTCCAGATAAGCTTCTGGTCGATTTGGAATCTGACTGGCCGCTGAAGACCGCCAATCACGTCTAGCAACCTATTGTTCGACAATTCGGGTGACGCAGCTGTACTTAACTTTACCTCCAAAGCGAGTTGATCCCTCCCATCGCTATCGAGATCCGTGAGACGAATTCCTCGGATCTCCGTGTTGAAGTTCGGGGTCAGCTCGATTACGCTGGTCGCACCTTTCAAAAAGGCACGGGGGTCTGAGTGTTCGAGGGCGCGAAATCCAGGATCGACGTGCTTGAGGGGGATGAGAGAAGTGGCAGAAGGTGAGCATATTTGTCTCTTCTCCTTTCGGGTCGTTCTCTGCGCGGGGAGTCAGAGTCGCCCCCGCTTGGGCGGACATCCCTCAAAAGATGAGAGGTAGGAAACGGCCACCCGTGCTTGATACAGAGTCGAATAGGTGCATGAATAGAAGGTTCGTCAGCTCTGGTGGTGGTTGCGACTGCGTATTTTTCTGTACGGGCTCATGGCCCGGGGCCAGCAGTTACTCTCAGCATTGACGGAGCATGATTCCGACGGAACGTCGAGACTTCGGCCCACCCGGTGTCTTCAAGTCTGGCCCGGGTCTCATAATGAGCCTGTCCCAATTAGGAAATGGAAGCCTTATTGTCCTTACGAAGACAATAGAGGTCTCACATCGGCCCCTCAGCTCAAGTTTGACCAAACTCAGCCAACTGTATGGAATCTGATTAGGTGACACTGTAACGCACGTCGGTCCTGGTCCAGCAGGGGCTGCACCGTTATTCAGGCCCGTACGCCTGCTCTCAAGGCTAGGGAGCAACTTGTGTCGGGCAGCTAATACTGGTAGATCCAGGGCCTACTACGTCATCAATACGCGCGCTTTTTGTTTCGCGTAACCCACCCGGTGTCCGGTTCTCCCAGCCTTTTGTCTTGCAAGTGAACCTTGTCAAATCGGGCCTATTGTCTTGTCGGTTCTCGACAGGCTTCCACCTTCCACAGGTGGACCATCTTTCCATTCCGAGCGCACTCCATAACATCGTCCACTCAAAAGGCCATGAAACCTCGTACAACATCAACTTCCCGTTTCCCCCCAGTCGCTTCCCCACGACTTCTCTTGAGGAACTGTAACGGCTCGCTATCCCCTCCCTGACGTTGGAATCGGTGACGCTATGGAGCCCGGAGCCTTCAACAGCGCGTCCAACATTGTTGATCCATCTTCGGTTCGCCATCGAGGTGTACCAGATGTGCCTGAGGATGTCGACTTCCTCATGGAGCACCTGAATGACCCCAATTTTGACTACCATTCAGAGTTGCAATCACTCTCAGACACTAGCACAGAGGTGTTTGAGCTCGAGAGGAAGAAGGTCACAGATGCCGGTTCTGTCCGTTTTTCAGAATTCGATACACAGTCTCGCTCAGGGTATTCCACCTCGGAGACCCAAGGCACTGCGTTCGGCTACGACGAGTAAGTTGGAACATCGCTCATCACGTTTTATTCTTCTCACCACTGTTCGATAGCGAGTCCCCTTACCCCGAGGTCCGCGCCGCTGTTTCCAGCGTCGATGATGTTACGATACCCGTCAACACATTCCGCGCATGGCTACTCGGTTTGTTCTACACGGTAACCGTGGCTGCAATGAATCAGATATTCAACCTGCGGTGTCAGTATATCGTTTCTCTATTCGACAATCAGCCTGATGCCTCCCATCAGATCCCTCTGTTTTCATTACAGGTATTGTCGCTCAGTTGACGGCGCTGCCCCTTGGCAAAGCTCTTGAGCGTATTCTCCCTACCACCCGCTTCAACACCTTTGGTTATACCTGGACACTGAATCCGGGCCCTTTTAGCATCAAAGAGCATGTCTTGATCACCATCATGGCCAACGTAGTTGTCGGCGGCGCATATTCGACAGACATTGTCGCTACGCAGCGCATTTTCTACAACCAGACAATCAGCCGCTCATACGAGCTCATGCTTGCGATCTCGACGCAGACGATCGGTTTCTCTTTGGGTGGTATTCTCCGCCGTTTCCTCGTCTACCCTAGCAGCATGATCTGGCCCGGCGCCTTGGTCAACTCTGCGCTTTTCAATACTCTTCACAGGGTGTATGGCAAGCCTGACCCCCGCCACATTTCTCGAGAGAAGTTCCTCGCCATCGTTGTTGCATGCAGTTTCGCATACTACTTTTTGCCCGGCTTCCTTTGGACTGGCCTCAGTGTTTTCAACTGGGTGTGCTGGATCGCACCAAACAATGTTGTTGTCAACTCCTTGTTTGGCACGTCTACAGGGCTTGGAATGGGCCTTTTAACGTTCGACTGGTCCATGGTATCCTACTTTGCCAACCCTCTCGTTTCACCAGTGCGTTCATCTCCTTCGTTTTATTATTGTATTCGTCTCATCTTCTTTATAGTGGTGGTCAGAGGCAAATATGGGTGTTGGTTTCGTTCTCTGTTTTTGGATTATCGCACCTATCCTTTACTGTGAGTCATTTGTTTTCATCGTTAGGATCTCATTCCGAAACCTTTGTGTTCTCCCCAGACACAAACAGTTTCTTCATGAGTTACTTGCCCATCTCAGCGTCGGTCGCCTTCGATAACACCGGTATGGTTTACGATCCAGCGCTAGTTATCACCGATGGGATTTTCGACGTCGCCAAATACGAGGCATACTCCCCAGCATTCATCTCTTCCACACTAGCAGTCGCATATGGGGTTTCCTTTGCTGGATTCACATCCGTCATTGTCCACACTTTCCGTTAGTATCCTTCTATTCTCACACCCCTCTGGTCTGAACGCCCTTCTTAGTGTGGTACCGTCGTGACATCGTCAAACGCTCGAGGAGCAACCTGAAGGACGAGCGTGACGTCCACTCGCGCCTTATGCAAGCATATCCTGAAGTTCCGCAATGGTGGTATGGGTTGTTGGGAGTCGTAATGATGATTCTTCTGTTTGCCACGGTCGAGATCTACCCCACCGGGCTTCCCATCTGGGGAGTTTGCGTCTCGTTTTTCATCGCTGCGGGCATGTCTATCCCTGTTGGCATTATCCAAGCGATCACCAACCAACAAGTCTCCCTGGGCGTTATGTCCGAGCTCGTCGCTGGCTACCTTCTTCCAGGCAAACCCGTGGCCGTCATGATCTTCAAATGCGTTTCTTTTATTGGCACAAACCAAGCGGTTGGGTTCGCTGGTGACATGAAGCTTGGTCACTACATGAAGATTCCCCCTCGCCTCATGTTCTTCGCTCAGGTGGTCGCCGTTCTCATTACCTGCATCGTGAGCACTCTCGTCCAGGACTGGATGTTTGCCAACATCGTGGACATCTGTCAACCCGACCAACCTCAGTTCTTCACATGTCCCTCCACGACTGTATATGCTACCTCTTCACTGATATGGGGAGGCATTGGACCGCAGAGATTGTTCAGTCCGGGGGCAATCTATAACCCAATCTTGTGGTTCTTCTTCATTGGCGCCGTCCTTCCCATCCCATTCTACTACCTCGCCCGCCGGTTCCCTCTGTCCTACTGGCGTTATGTCAACATTCCCGTACTCTTTGCCGGAATCGCTTCGATGCCGCCTGCGACCGGTATCAATTATTCGTCGTTTTTGCTGGTCGGCTTCATCTTCCAATGGTTCATGCGTCGCTACCACTTCCGATGGTGGATGCGCTACAACTACATTCTAGCCGTTGGCCTCGACGCTGGAGTCGCCTTCAGCGTGCTGTTCATCTTTTTCTTCTTGCAGCTGCCCAAGGGTGGCGTTAGCCTCAACTGGTGGGGCAACACTGTCTGGCAGAACACCGCCGACGCTCTCGGCACACCGCTGAAGGTGATGCCCTCCGGACAGACATTCGGTCCTTCGACGTGGTAATACGCCCGCAAAAACCAGGACGCTGTACACATATACCTTGTACAAACCTTTTTGTACCACTCGCCCTTCTTTTACGACTGGTGGCCGCGACTTAAAAATTCCTTCCTTTCGCTTTGGCCCTTATGCCCCAACTGAAACACCGTCCTTCCTAACCTATTAGCACGTCTTTTTGCATTATCTTTGCATTACTTTTGCATCACCATTATTTTCTTTCGGGTTTAACGTTTGGTCACCCTTTCATTCTATCATTCTTACAGACTGTATGTACCAAGTACCTACGCCAACGCATGAATCACAATCTCTTAATGTAATTCGACAAGTCTGACGTGGAAAAGCTTGTCGCCGATGTTATCGACCCGCGCCAGCTTCACTTCTAACCCAGACCTAATATTTCGAGATCAGAAGGTATTCGTTTCTGATCATACGGGGGGGTTGTACTCAGGCTTGGGGTTCGCAGCACAAGTGGTATGACGACTGCGACGCACGCCAAAAAATACGTTGAGATACAGACGGGAGAACAATCAACATTAACTACACGGGAACACCCCAAATCCTGACCTCTCTCCCGGTAGTACCCCAAAGCTCCGCCCCTTGATCACCAAACACGAGATCTGTCACGTCACTCGCCTCCTCGAAGCGAGCCAGTTCTTCCCAGGTCTTGTGTGCAAACAAACGGATACCCCCACTCCCAGCAACACCAAAGAAATTGGCGCTGTAGTCGTAAACGACCTTGTTGACCTTGAACGCGTCACCAAGCGGTATCGAATGTGCGGCCGTCATTTTTCTGAGGTCCCAGATAGCCACAGAGGTCAGGCTGTCGGGTGCTAAAAGGTGATA
The DNA here is from genome assembly GCA_038093075.1 of Boletus patriciae. NCBI lineage: Eukaryota > Fungi > Basidiomycota > Agaricomycetes > Boletales > Boletaceae > Boletus > Boletus patriciae. Next base: position 42,401 of record JBBPRK010000042.1, read on the forward strand.
CCCGTTCTCGGAGAACGACAAGGTATGGACCGAGAACGATGTACCCTCTGGGGAAATGGTAGCAGCCACGGCACCTGAGCGAACGTCAGATATTTGGATCTTGGATGAAGGCGTTCCAAGCGCGAGGAGTGCACCATCCGGATGGATGGCAAGCGAGGTGATGGGCTCGTCTGCAGGAGCAGAGTGATACACCTGAGAAAAGTTGGACAGGTCGTGCAAAGAGTACGTTTTGTCGAGGGAAGCGTATGCAACTATGGTAGACGTGGGGTGAACGACTAGGCCAGTCAAGTCGCTTTTGTGCGTCTTGATCGTGGCTTTGGGGAGGTACTCGCCGGAAGTGCTGTCATGCGACCAAATTTTGGCAATCTTGTCGGCACCAGCAGAGAACAGCAAAGTGGGTTCGCCATCTCGTTCTCGGAAAGCGACGTGGCTGACTTTCTTTGTGTGTCCTTTGAGAGATGCAAGCACCTTGTCTGTGCTTCTGTCGTAGAGTTGCACGATTTTGTCGTTGCCGCCGGTCAAAAACTGCGAAGAGTTTACGCGCGAGATGGCGATCGCGTTGATGCCAGCAGGAGAGGCCGAGTGGAGGGAGGATATGGTTTTCTTCGCGACAAACGTTTTGACCTCTACGGGTGTGGTGTATCCAGCGGGTGCCTTGCGCTTCTTACGCGTGGCAGACAGGCTTTGCTGGGTTTCGTCAATTTGGTCGATGACGTGTTTTGGGAGAGCGGCTGGGGAAGCGTCCTCGGCCATTTCGACGTCTGCACCGCTGGTTGGTGCGGTGGGGATGCCCATGCTAGCCTGAACGTTGGCCAGGGCCCTGCACGTCTAGCTGTCAGGACACGGAACGGGAATGAGCGCGCAGGACGTACTCTCTGGCAGCGTCGCGTTCTCGGAGGAGACGCGCAACGACGCGGCTGGCTGCGTCCTGTGCATAGAGGGCATAGCTCAGCTCTTGCCTGGTGTTGTTATACTGTTGTTTTAGCGCAAAGGTCTCCAACACGAGGGCGTCCCACTCGTTTTGGAGGGTGTGGAGGAGGGTGGGGATGGAGGTCGCGGCCGGTGGTCTCGGGGGCGCAGCCTTGGGGTCTAGGACAAAGTCAGTGCACCGAGGAGGGGACGGAACACGGAACACGGACGGGCTTTTACTGCGAGGAGGTCGGACTCGTCGAGCTTTTCGCCGGTGAGGGGGTCTGTGCCGTTGTCGTTGATGTACTTGAGGATGAGACGGCGCTCGTAGACGTGGCCCGACTTTGCGGACACGACGGGGTCCTGCGGGGGCTCGCCGGAAATGCCACAGAAAAACATGTTGCACTGGTCGCGGTCGTCTAGTAACCCGTGTTCTTGTTGTTGGCTGTTTGCTTGCAGATTGGGCACCGACCACCATGGCAGACCCAAAGAAACAGCAGCTCGTCCTCGCCTTTGTCGACTTCCTCAACGAGTCCATTCTCGACGGCACGGTCAGCGACGACGACAAGGAGGGTCTCGACATCGCCAGTGCGTTCCTTTCTCCTCCTCACAGCCCGCCGACGCAACCCTTCCAGTCCAGTGTATCGGCGAGGCCTTTGGCGTAGATCCATCCGACGATGCCCAGCGCAAGCAGCTCAGCATCAAGCCCGCAAAGCTGCAGACCATATTCGACGTCTTCCTCAAGACAAGAGACAAGGTCGGGTCACCGTCCACGTCCACCACCTCTGCAGCCCCATCCACGTCTGCACCGCCCAAGCCCCCCTCCGCAGAGGACAAGAAGAAGGCAGAGAAGCACAAGCAGACCGGAAACACCCAAATGTCTGCCAAAAAGCATGATTCGGCAATCGACTCGTACTCCAGGGCAATCGCCCTCGACCCCACCAACGCCGTCTATTTCTCTAACCGCGCCGCCGCCTACTCTAGCAAAGGAGACCATCCCTCCGCAGTCGAAGACGCAAGGAAGGCCATCGAGGCCGACCCCTCCTTCGTCAAGGCTTATTCTCGCCTCGGGTACCTCCTTTGCTCCGTTGCGTCGGACGTGAACCGCTCACCTACCTTTTCAGTCATGCGCATTACAGTTTGGGCGACTACAAGGCCGCAGCAGCCGCGTTTAGCAAGGGCGTCGAACTCGATCCGACAAACGAGAATCTCAAATCAGGTCTCAAGAACGCAAAAGACCGTCTGTCTCCCGAGGACGACGACGATGGCCCTCCCCCGCTCATGCCCGAGGATCAGCTTCGCTCGTCATCTCCGCCCTCGATCCCCACTCCTTCGGATGCAACGCCAAACTTGCCTGGTCTGGCGGATATGCTCGGCGGAGGGGGAGGCATGCCCGACTTGGCAAGCATGATGAACAATCCGATGATGATGCAGATGGCACAACAATTGATGGCCAACGGTGGCCTGGAGAGACTCATGTCCAATCCATCCGTGGCAAATATGGTACGCTCGTCTTCGTCTTCTGCTTCTGGATGACTCACATCCCTTCGCCGTCAGATGGGCCGTGCTCAGCACGGTCAATTGCCTTCAATGGACGAACTCATGTCCGATCCAACGTTGAGAGATCTGTACGTCCATTCTCACCCGATGGAGCCATTGCTGATAGAAGCATAGTGCCAGCCAATTTGCTACAGGTAATGGTAGTGGTAGACGATGAAACTCCAGTCGGGAGGATCTTGGGACATTGTTCCCTGTCGGATCAAACTATATTAGAGTCGCAATGTGTAGCTCCGAGCTCCTATTCTAACACACAGAATGCATATAAAGACTCGGCGGAAGAGATATCCACGGTTAACCATATCAATAAGTACATGTAAATTACGACCCTGATTGGATGTGTGATATGACGAATAGTATAGAAGATGAATTGCCTACGTATACATACTGAACCAAAGCTAAATAACCGACCATTTTTATAGAATAAACAGGAAACCATCTTTGGCGAATTCTAGGTGTTGAAAGAGCCCCGCGTAGGATTCGATGCTTCCAAGCTATTGTTGCGCTCAGAAGAGGATGAAGCAGATCCAGATCCTTGAATGCGCATCTTCTCTGCCAACTTGCGGCTTAAAGCAGGAGGAACGAGATCCAGCTGTTTGGGAAGCTCCACTGGATGGCCCTGAAAAAAGGCTGAGTATCGTACCCGTCACTGACACTGATACTTACATGGGCCAAGTGATAACGAAGGCCGCTCAATTGCTTATACCTATTGGGGCAGTTTTCATGCGGACATATGTACTGTTTCTTCGCCTTGTCTTCCCCTTCACCCGACGCGGATGCTTTCACAGATTCAGGGACCGCAAGACCGGTTATATAGGAGGAGACGGCAAAGCTAGACGTGATGGCGTGTTGAAAATGTGCCTTGGAACTGCGGAAGAGTTAGACAATGTTCCTCTTAATAACAAACAAGCTCACATCTGAAGATGGTACTGCAGTCCATTGATGCTCTGATGGGCACGTCAACGGAAATGAATGCAAAATACAAGGCTCGTGCATACCTTCCAAGATTTACCACACCCCTCCAAGCCACACCGATACGGTCTGTCCCCTCCCGAGTCTTCCGGGTGTGCCGTTTTGTTGTGATCCGAAAGGCCACGCGACGTGCAATAACAGGCACGACTCGATGCCGCATTAGACGGCCAACAACTCTCGTGGCCACAGGCATAAGGTTTGATGGAAGGACTGTAGTGAATGAGGGACGCTGATGATCTCCTGGATTAACAGGGACTTACTCGGGGGTCGCTTGCAGATCCGATGACAAACGCGACGGCGCCTGCGCGTCGGGCCGTTTGCCAGAGGTCGCACCAATTTTCTGCCTTGGGATGGGGCGAAAAGAGTGTGGGTGATGGTCCTCGGTGTCCAAAGATGGACGCTTCGTGTACGGCACTCCTACGGCACGAGGGGAAGCAGTGGGCCGTCGGACGAGTTGAGACGCATGTGAGGCGTAATAAAGGTCAGGCGTCGTGCGAGACGGGCCCGCTTCTGGTTGGGTGGGTGTGTTTACGCGGCGCTCGGGTTGCAGCGCATATCGCGTGTCCGACGGCGACGTGGTTGGCGGCCTCGACAACTGGTGGCCGTGACGGCTCTGGTCTGGGTGCACGTGGTGGTGGTGATATTCGCCATGCTGCTCTTGGCCATGCATCGTCTCCACAACTCGTGCCCGAGAATGGTTCCGCTGATGAGCATAATGATAGCCAGGACGTGATTCGGAGAGAGAAAGCGGATCAGGAGAATGAAGCGCATTGACGTCAAGCTGTGGTTCTGCCGACGCGTGATAGTACGTGTCAGGTTTGTCAAGAAGCGAAACTGAAGTCATCGATGAGGGCACGTGGCTCGCGTGCTGCCCAGGGAGCTGTGAGGAGGCGAAATACGAATCGGCGGAGGGTGGTGGCCGAAGAGATGGTTGGTGTCGAGGTGTCAATGCAGCATGTGAAATTTGGCTACATTCCTCGTGTGGAACGGGTGCCGTGTAATGATCGACCTGCACAGGATGAGCGGAAGAGGAGTGCACCGAGATGGCTGTGTGCGGCACATTGCGTTGGAGCTGATGAAATTGATGGGGAGGATCGTTGTAAATGTTGCTGTGGTGCATGTCCTCTGTGTAGGGGCCCTGGGGTGCTGGCGATGTGGAGCTGACGGAGAGAGCACAGGTGGATGACGGCGAGTCGTAATCGAATGGAGCAAAGACAGCTGTTGAGATGCTGTCCGGCGGGACGGAGGCAGTCGGAAGCACTAGGGATTGGCGTCCATTAGAAGCCATTGGCTCGGCGTCTTTTTCATACCGGAGTGCATGCTGTGGAGAGGACAGGGCGGAGCTGAGTGACGAGGAGGAGTAATGAAATGGAGCATAGTCGACCAATTGCGAGATAAGCTGTGCATGCTGCACTGGCGGTGGCGTGTCGAGGACGTCGACGCTGTTGCGGGACGTTGCGTGGCTGGGGGGTGGGGGGTGCAGCGGGTCGTCCCAGTAGGGCGAGGGCTCGATCATTGGGAGAGGGGGCCAGAGGGAGGGGGCGAGGGACGAGGAGGGGGCAGAGGGAGGAAATTTTGCGGGAGGAGCACCGTGATCGGCAAGCGAAGCGGAGAGATGTTTGCGCTGGAGAAGCCTCCACCTGGCGGAGAAAAGCGGGGTGAGCAACCAGGGGAGACAAGGGAGGAGTGCAGGCGCTACCTGTTACGGCAGCCCAGACCGCTGCGTTGGAGCTCTTGGCCGACACGCCCCCATTTGCCCCCGAGACGGCTGTAGGCGGCGACGAGCGCGTCGTCCTCGGCGGGGGTCCAGTCGTCCTTCTTGAGGGACGGATCGAGGGCCTCGCGATAACGCTTTGAGCACGCGTCGTCGGTACGGCCGGGGATGTTCCTGGCGATGACGGCCCATTTCGCGGAATGGATCTGGTAGAGCTCTAAAAGGAGATTGTCTTCTTCCTTGGTCCAGGCGGATTTCTTGACGCTCGGCGATAGGGAATGGAGCCACCGCTGTGACGGGGTGAGAGATCGGCGGCGTGGAGGAGATGGACGCTTGCCTTCCTGCACGCCTTATTGGTCCTGCCCGGGACCGATAATGCGACGGCCTTCCAGTTGTCGACCTGGCCGTGCACGGCGACGGCGGCGGCGAGGAGCTGATCTTCGCGGGCGGACCACGGACGACCGACGGCGCGTTCGGCCATGGAGGGATGGATGGGTCACCCTCGACGCGAGTGCCTCATATAAGCTGCTAGGAGGTACCGTGATTACATAACACGCCTGCCATGAGCGACGACGACGTCTTCAGCATCCCCCCCGCAGCCAAGCTACACAGACCCGGGCCACGCGCCCTCTCCACAGATCCCGCGCCGCATGTCCTCCAACAAGTATGTCTCCTCCCCTCCATCCACCCGTGCTCACCGTCCACAGGACCCCCTCGTCCACTCCGACCTCCTCACCCGCCCCACCGACACCCAGATCAACGTCAACATCCCCTACCATGACATGATCCTGCCCATCCACGGCCCCGACAACCCCTTTGCCGACCGCAACCGTTTCCTCAACCAAAACGCCCTCGCCGGCCACGTTGAGCAGCAGGCCATGTCCGATCACGCCTTCAAGGCACAGCATCTCACACACGCCATCCTCGGCTACTCCGCCAACCCCTCCGTCGACCCCAACGCCCCCGCAGTCCTCGGCGCCCTCGACACCGCCCACCAGAACGCCTTTGCCACCGTCGACGCCATCCGCACCACCAACGCCCAGCGGAGGGACCTCAAGCGCAAGCGCAAGGACAAGGGCAGCCTCGACGTCGTCGACGGCGACGGCGCCTACGTCGGCCCATGGGCTGCCTGGGACGGCGAGGACCAGGCCGCCTTCCTCGACGGCGTCGAAGAGGACGAGCCCGGCGACCAGCCAGAGCACGACGACGAACCCGAGCCCGTCGTCGTCAGGAAAAAGGCAAAACCCAAGCGCGGCGGTGTCGGCCAAGAGACCTCCGTCTTCCATGGCAAGTCCATGACCGACTACCAGGGCAGGACCTACATGCATCCCCCCTTTGCCGACGCCCCCCATCTCTCCACCGAGCCTGGCTCCCAAGAGTCCTTTATCCCCAAGGCCTGCATCCACACCTGGACCGGCCACACACAGGGTGTATCCGTCATCCGTCTCTTCCCCGACACCGGCCACCTCATGCTCAGTGGCTCCATGGACACCAAGATCAAGGCACGTGACCCCTCTCCCTTTTTCGTTCGTGCTTACACCTCGTAGTTGTGGGACGTGTATACCCATGGAAACTGTCTCAGGACCTTCCACGGCCACGTCCAAGCCGTCAAGGATGTCACCTTTTCAAACGACGGCACCAAGTTCCTGTCCTGTGGCTACGATCGTCAAGTCAAGCTGTGGGACACCGAGACCGGTCAGTGTCTCAAGCGATTCAGCAACGGCAAGACCCCCTACGTCGTCCGCTTCCACCCCGATGATGACAAGCAGCACATCTTTCTCGCTGGCATGTCCGACAAGAAGATCATTCAGGTACGCCTTGTCTCCACCACGTAGCGGGAGCTGACCGGTCCCCACTAGTACGACATGAATTCGGGCGACATCACCCAGGAATACGACCAACACTTGGGACCCGTCAACACGATCACCTTTGTCGACGAAAACCGTCGCTTTGTCACTACCTCGGACGATAAAACCATTCGGGCGTGGGACTACGATATACCCGTCGTGATCAAGTACATCGCCGAACCCCACATGCATTCCATGCCTGCCGTCACCTTGCATCCCTCGAGTCCGTGCCTATTTCTCCTTGGCACGCCATTCTCGCTTATCTCGTGTGATTACAGAAAAGTACTTTGCCGCACAGTCACTTGACAACCAGATTCTCGTGTACAGCACCGACAATTTCCGTCAGAACAGGAAGAAAAGGTTCGCGGGACATTCCGTCGCAGGATACGCCTGCCAGGTGGGATTTTCCCCGGACGGAAAGTGGATCAGCAGCGGCGACAGCGAGGGAAACGTGGTGTTTTGGGACTGGAAAAGTGGCCGAATCAAATCACGCCTGAAAGCCCACTCTAAAGTGGTCATTGCCCACGAGTGGTTGCCGCATGAGACTGTGAGTGATGTCACCATCCCGATACCCGACCGCCACTGACCGTGGTATTCAGTCCAAAGTGGTAACAGCCTCGTGGGACGGTTTGATCAAGCTATGGGTGAGTCGTCTGGAGTCGGAACGGGTACATCGGCTGACGCCCTCGTGCAGGACTGAGTTTTGTTCGTATCATCTACTTAATGACATCATGTAGCGGAACATCGAGTTCCGGCGGCGACATTGTTGATGGCAAAAAGTCGACTCCAATGCACTCTGACGTTATCGATAACATGTGTACAGCTTATCCGCCTAAGTATGGAAACTCAGACGTTCCCAGACGGCATGGGAAGCACTTGATTGTTCTCATCGACTCGTGTTCACACCAGGATCACCTCAGGCAGCGGTCCGTGTCCCTAAAAATCTGTGTTGGTCCTTTCTGGTGTGTCTTTTGTTGTCTCTGTTGTTCTTGGCATATTGGACAGCAGACTGAACTATGTCCTGAGGGGAAAGATATGCGGCGGTGGGTGAGTATTTCGCCGTGCTGGAGAGAGAAAGGTGCAACTACGTTTAGTTTAAAATTGATTAGGTTTAGCAAGCTCGGATTTAGGCCCGCACCTCATTCGCCGGTCCAATCGTTGTCATTCATAAGAACGAGAGGATTCCTTTGTCCATGGAGCTGCGATGACCGGCTGGCCCTAGAACGCGCGGAGGAGCATTTGGGGTGCAATTTGAAGGTAATGTGGCCGTCAGATGCGGGAATGTGGCTACCGGAACACGTCATCATGCGATGATGCCCCCCAACAGGATATTTAAGGTGATCCGCATTCCCTTCCGGGTTGCAGCCTGAGGTTGAAGAAACAGGACCCCCGTGACGGATCCGATGCCTGGGGGAGATAAGCACACCCAGGGGACTCTCAGGGTGCCTGGGCCACGGCAACCGCCCGTGAAGACATGATTTGGTTTGGGATTCGACTCTGATGACGCTTCCTGAAGCGTCTGGTTCCCGTTCCAGCCAAATCTGCGCACACAGCTCGTGCCTGTATTTTCCTCGAATGAAAAAAAGGTGCGCGGCGACCGAGTGAGCTGGTTCCTGAGTAGCCCAGTGACCACGACAGTGTAGACATGGTTCACGATCAGCACACCGTTTTCTCATATCCGTCTTCCTCAGGAGACGAATAAAAGCATGTCGCTCTTCCCCACCATCCCCCAGGTCCCAGCTTCATCATGGTCACTGCAAAGTGCTACCTAGCGCTCCTCTTGACCTGTCTCGTCCAAGTTTCCCTTGCTCTTCCAGTACGCACGCCCTGCTATTCGCTTACTCATTCCTGACTCGGGCACCCCCGCAGATGCCAGCCGAGCCCGTTGCCCGGGATACCAAGGTATTACTTCACCTTTCAACCGGCTAGATGCCACATTTCTGAATAGGTGCTCTATAGGGTCCCGTAGCAGATCAATTCGGTGGTACCGGTGGTAGTCCTCCTGACTGGTAGGCGAACCTTGCCCCTCGTAAGCTCCGTCTCCGGCTATCTTCCAGCACCCCCTTCATATTAACGCGCGCGTGTTCGAAGCACTCATACTCTGCTTTCACTCTGTATCCCCAAAATCTGGGCATCACAAGTTCATATACGATCGCCATCACATACAGTCGATCCCATCAAGCGCTGCCCTTCTTCACTGATTTCTTTCTTGCCCTACACAACCCATCGATCTATGGCTGTATTCACTCTTTTCTTTTATTCTGCTAGCGCTTTTCCAGAGGGATTGGCTAGTACTCAGATGCATTCTATATACAACAGACTGTAGTACTCTTTCGGAACATGTATCCCAACACCTTTTATGCCCAGTCAGCTCAAAGCGGACATCACGTGCGGATGAGTGGATTAGGGCCGGCTTTTCCGCGTTAAGAGACGCGTTTACGCGTCTGGTCAAGCTTATACAGCGACCGCCATGTCGATGCTCGACGAGCCCGTTCCTCAGGATGATCTGATGCGCGACAGAACGCGTGTCTTTGAAGAGTTTCTCATCTCAGACTCTCCCGTTTACAATTATCGAGACGGAATCGCTCGCTTGCTGCGTACGGAACAAACGCGTCTCATCGTCAACCTCGATGATCTCCGCGACTACAACAGAGAATACGCAGATGGTCTTCTTAAACAGCCCGTTGATTTTCTCCAAGCCTTCGACGATGCTCTGGTGAATATTGTCACCCAAATTCACGACGCCGAGAAACACGAACTCGAAGGGAAGAGCTATCGTGTGGGCTTCAGTGGATCATTTGGTGATCATCATGTCAGCCCACGAACCCTCAAAGCCGAACACCTCGGAAAGATGATATCACTAGAGGGTATCATCACTCGCTGTTCCCTTGTTCGGCCCAAAATGCTAAAGTCAGTGCACTATTGTCCTGACACGAAACTATTTCATTCGCGCGAGTATCGCGATGCCACAACCTCCACTTCCAATCTCCCCCCAACTTCCACTGTTACTCCTCAACAAGACGACGACGGCCGTCCTTTGCAAATGGAGTACGGTCATTGCGTGTTTCGGGATCATCAGCGGATCAGCATTCAGGAGATGCCCGAGCGCGCCCCTCCAGGACAGTTACCACGGAGCACGGACATCATTCTTGACGATGACCTTGTGGACAAGTGCAAACCCGGCGATCGCGTTCAATTGGTTGGTTTTTACCGAAGTGTGGGGGGTGGCTCGAATGGCGCCTTCAAGTGAGCGTTGATTTACATTCGTTCCCCGTGTAGCCCCTCAGATTCCCTTGGAAGATCTCTTATCCTCGCAAATAACATCAACCTTCTTTCCTCGAAGATAGGAGGTGGAATTGCGCAGACTCCACTGACCGATACCGACATTCGGCAAATCAATCAACTTGCCAAACGGCGCGACACTTTCCACCTACTTTCGCAGTCACTTGCCCCTTCAATCTTCGGACAGGACAAAATTAAGGAGGCCATTCTCCTTCTCCTCCTCGGTGGCGCGGAGAAGAACCTCCCGAACGGCACGCACATCCGTGGTGACATCAATTTACTCATGGTCGGCGATCCATCCACCGCAAAATCACAAATCCTACGATTTGTCCTTGGCACAGCACCACTCGCGATTGCTACAACCGGGCGAGGGAGCTCCGGCGTCGGTTTGACCGCCGCTGTTACCACTGATCGAGATACAGGCGAGCGTCGCCTCGAAGCGGGCGCAATGGTCCTCGCCGACCGTGGCGTGGTCTGCATCGACGAGTTTGACAAGATGTCAGACATTGATCGTGTTGCAATACACGAAGTCATGGAACAACAGACGGTCACCATCGCCAAGGCAGGCATCCACACAAGCTTAAATGCTCGATGTAGCGTCGTCGCGGCTGCTAACCCAATATATGGACAAGTAAGTCATTGTCAGAAACGTCGCCGACAATTCCTTGACACCCCTTGTGCAGTACGATATCCATAAAGACCCGCATAAAAACATCGCCCTCCCCGATTCGCTTCTCTCCCGTTTCGATCTTCTCTTCATTGTTACCGATGACATCGATGAAGAGCGCGACCGTAAAATCGCAGACCACGTGCTTCGGCTACATCGGTACCTTCCTCCTGGAATTGAGGAAGGGACACCTGTACATGACAATCTCGCTCAGCCGTTGGCCATTGATGGACCTGGTGTCGCTCCGATCGAACAAGAAACTGTCGGAGAATCCAGTCCGTTCGAAAAATATGACCCACTCCTCCACGTCGGTTTCACTGCGGCAAAGTCCCGCACCCGGAGAGGCAAGCAGGTAAAGATAGAGGTCCTCAACATCACTTTCGTCAAGAAGTACATCCAGTATGCGAAGAGCAGGCCGGCGCCTGTGCTCACGAACGGCGCGGCAAATCATATAGTGAACGTGTATGCTAATCTCCGCAACGAGGAGGAGAGTCAAGCGAATAGGAAAAAGGTAAAATATAATTCTGTCGATTTTTCGGCGACTGAGACATGGCTGGTAGACCGCGCCGTTGACCGCGCGTACACTGGAGACCTTGATCCGTCTGTCTACTGCTCATGCGAAAGCACGACTCTCGGCCAAAGTTGAACAGGACGATGCAAGAGTAGCCGAGGAGATAATGCGGTATGCTCTCTACAAGGAGGTCGCGAAGCGACGCCGGCAGAAGAGAAAAAAGCGCAAGCTTAACCATGGCGGTGCCACCGCCGGCAAAGGCGAGGACGGTTCGCAGGATAGCTCGGATGAGGACAGTGATGAGGAGGACGAAGATGACGAACAACCTGAAACGCCCGAACGTGTAAACTTGCCGCAGCAACAACCCAAAGCCAAAGGTGGAAAACTTCCGGAGCAGCCGGAGAGTCAAAATTCTCTGTGGCAAGACGACAGTCAGGATGTGAGAATGGTCGCGGTTCCGGCCGCGGCGGCGGACCCTGTTAGGGATGGCGTTCAACCAGAACGGTATGTCAAGCAGCCTTCCTCTTCTCGAGATACCACAGCTGACCCAACAAAACTTTTTTTCCCATTCTTCCATTACAGACTCCAGTTGTTCCGATCTAGAGTCGCAAACTTGTTCGCCTCAAGTCTACAGGATGAGGAACAGATCTTCCTGGCGGAGCTTGTAGAGTTGGTGAACGCCGGACTGCCTACGGATGCGCTATTTGGGACCGCCGAAGCTACTGCTATTTGCAAGTTCATGACCGATTCAGACGAGCTCATGTTGAGCGATGGGATCATTTACAAGGTATGATATCCCCGCGGATGCAGCCGTGGGTGGTAGCCTTGATACCAATCTCTATTTTTTTTGTTTCGTTGCTTAAAGACCGTTTTTGTATCTTGCTGTGTTGTCGTTGTACCCCAGATTGTTGTTGACCATCGATGATCTCACACCTGGAACTCTCGCAGCGCTGTATGGAATTAAACTTTGTCATTATGGTCTCGAGTTCACAAGCACGCGCCGATACTGTTCCAACCTAGTACTCACAACCTTCTATGCAACTCCCACCTTCTCGCAACTGCACACGCCTCCGGGACCGCGGAGTTCTCGTCTACTTACCGTCGACAGTCATCCCTCAGCCTTAGCACAGTCTTGACCTCGTCCATTCCCAAGCCCCCAGATCCAATCTCCGTCACGTTATCAACGAGCTCATCCCATCCATCGCTCTTCCCGCCAAACAACGCGTCAAGCAACCTCTGATGCTTCTGTAGATCTGCGCCGAGCAGACGTCCAGCTGCCAGCAACCGGCTCCACGGCCCCTCAATTCGGGCGCGCGACGTGTTCATCGCCACCTGAGAGGTTTCCGCCCACAGCTCGCATTCCGCTTGGACGACGCGCGCTTGGGTTCGTGTCGCGGAGCCTCGCGTCAGGCCTGGTCGGAAGAGAACCTGCCGCTGTAGTACGTGCTCCGAGATCCGGGATGCAGTCCGCCTGTAGAGCCTTGTGACGACCGAGGCTGGAAGCGTGCTCCGTAAAAAGACCAAATGAGATGACAAGAGTGCGACGGCCGGCAACAATGTACTTGGGACGACGACCTCCGCCGTGCTGCCATTCAGGTCCTGCACATGACTAGCAAAATGTCAAGTTAATCACGCCTCGTTTTGAATGCCATCAGAGGTTTACTCACGTGACCGAGGCGGAGAAGTGGGGCTTTAAAGCGCCTTCACATTCACCGCAAATTTGTTGCACCAGCATGTCTTCAGCTCGGGAGGAAAGATTCGCGAACTGCGTGACAAGCTCTTCAAAGATAGTTCCTTCAGAAGTCGTCGCTTCTTGATTGGCCCGTGCATTGCGCTCAGGGAGAGAAGGATGTGATCCCGCGGTCGTACGGAGAGATGCACGATGGTTGATCTCCACCCAAAGTTCCAGGAAAAACTAGACATCGCTTGTTCGGAGGAACGACCAAGAAAACGCTAGACATGCTTACCACCTCCTCTCCCCAAGTTCGCATGGCATTCTCTATGTACCTCGCGCTTAACAAGGCCTTGCACAAGCGTTGGCTCCCTTCAACACCTCCTGTCAGTTTCCGCGTATCCGTCTTGGGGCCGTCGACACCCAACGCGCCGGGTACGGCGCGGACAAGAGCAGAAGAGAGCGTCTCGAACGCGTCCAGGGAAGACGATATCCGAGAGTGGTATAATTCCAGGATTGGGAGTTGAACGTGAATAAGAAACTGGGTGCGCTGTCGGAAAGACGGTAAAGGCGAGTAGCGATCTGCAGTGGTGAGAGGTTGGAAAGAGTGAACAGAAATAATTGGTACGGTTGACTATAAACGCACCAGTCACTTGTTCAACAAGAGCTTTGATTCTCCGTGCCGAGGTTGTTGCCTTGAGGGCAGTATCTCGGGATGCATGGTTCTGAGTGTATTCATGTCTATCATCGTCAGCGATGACCCAAGCATCAGAAGCACTGATGATTTCGTGGTATTGATCATCCGCGACTGCATCATATGTAAGCCCATGGTCTCAATTGATAGTGATTCAACATACACTTTTTCTCTCCTTCCAGCCAAGCGTTGAACCAGTCCTTTTGATCTAGAATCACTTTACTGATGCCTCCTCGCTCGGCTTCCTTTTTTTCGTCGTCGTGCGCCTCTCGTTTGTCCTGGACAAACTCGTAGCCCATTTCACGCAAGCTAGAATCAAAGATCAATGACTGATACACCGTATGCGCTAGCAAGGCGGGTCGAGTTAGCAGCACAGGAACTGAACGCTTGATTTTTCGCTCGAGTATAGGGAGGAGAAGTGTCGTATAATTGTGCTGCGAATGCGTCGGTACTTCCATGGGACAATGTCAAATGGTGTCACGTACCCACGCATTAAGGTCCTGAAACTTGGAACCGGAAATTAGTCGTTGCATGACACCTTCCATGAATGGCCGGTGATCATGGACAACGTTGGCGATGTGCGTAAAATACCACTCAGGCTGAAAACGAGTTTCAATAGTCTGCAGCATCCGCACGGACAACAGAGCTTGCACACCTTGTCTAAGCGATTCGTCTCTCGCTCAGAGTCGAAGTGATATCTGAAGCGCAGTGCTACCGGCTGGACAAGTGCCTGTAGTGGATAAAGGCCCTCGTCTTCTCGAGGTGGGTGGAGGGAGCCCCCGCTACATTTGGACCAACGGTAAGGTGGGAATATACAGAAATTTCAGTGGGGGTGCGTACATCTCTTGCAACTTGAGCAAATCTGAGACCGCGGACTCAAAGGCTGTACGGTCCTCCTTGCTCGCGGTAAGATAATCAATAGCTGTTGGCCACTTGAGGCTCTCAGAAGCGGATATGAGGGCTCTGTCACGCCATTATCAGGCACAGTTAACGGTGACCTGAAGATACGACATACGAGAACAAAGTTGCCTTCATGTACACCCATGTCTTGTCACAAATTCTCTCGAGAAAGGATATCAGGTTGAGGGAGCCACGCGAATTCCCAATGTCTTCCACTTGGCCGCATGACTGTCTCACGTCATTAACGAAGGCTAGCAGGGCCTGATATTTCGAGGTCGCTGCCGTCGTTATCGGGGAACTGCTATTGCGCATCTGCGACAAAGCCCGCTCGCTGCCAGCTTACATAAGTAGGCAGGAGAATAATCTATGGCACATATCTCTTACCTAAGCTGTAGGGCGCGTTCCACGACGGCAACGTAGGACCGAACGCTCTCGAGCTCCTTTAAAGCACGATGCATCGTCTCTATGTCTTCAAGCAAAGTGGGGCGGTTGTCGTCCCCTGTGGGACTGAGCGTGGAAACCAAATCATGGGACAGGTACGCAAGGTCGTCCTCTAGGCTGTCCCGCAGCGAGGCAAGCTCTTTCGCCTTGTCCAGTTGTAGAATGGCCTCTGTTCGTGTGGTATTCGTCAAGACATCAATCTCTTTCTCCGATTCAATGAGCTGTAGAGAGATAAGCGTCAAACAGAGAGGCTGGTTGATTTGACACGGACGTGTTGCTCAAGTTGGACTTGGGAGTTGCGTGCGTCATCCAGAATCCGCTGCAGGTCATCGAGATGGGTAGAATCTGCAAAGCTCCTGTTCAGGACATCAAGAGCCGAATTGTGCGCAAGCTCTGCACTTGGCGGCTCCTGTAACCGCTTTACAGTTCGAGAGGACATTACCTTGCTTGCAAGGTCTTTCTGGGTGCTTTATTCGCCCCTGTATAACGGAGACAACAACAGCAAATAGTCGAAAGCGTGACGGGTGGGAACGTTTGACGTCAGCGGGTGTCGTGTTTTAGGGGTAGTGTAGAAAACTATAGTGTAGTCACTTGATTAGTAGACTAAATACATACCTGTAGAAAACTATAATGTAGTCACTAAAGTAAAACTACTGTACTCGACGACCAAAATAAGGTCGTGCTTATGTAAGCTACTAAATATTAAACCCATACGAGATGAGTTTTCAACAGGTAGGATTCTGTATGCTGTCATCGTCTTCCACGATGATCTCCATGGACAACTGTGTTGTTTTTTTATCACCTGCGGTGTATGGTCACACTATTTTTGTCCAAGTTCTGACCTGAAGATCGTTGGCTGCAAACTTACAGAAGCTGTTAGAGGAAAGGATGGAGACCTGATTTTTGCATGTCGGATGTCATTTGTCTTGAGGGGTTTTTAGAATGGCAGGTTGTTCAAGATTTCAACACTGACCCTCTATGTTGTAGCATGTGTCGGGAATCCTGGTATTTCTTATTCAGATCTTCTTATCCTGATACCAGGTTCTAGAGTCATTTCCATTTGATCTCTTTTACGCTATTCATATTACGAAGGTCCAGACCCTTATCTATGACGTCACTATGACATCATGGGTCTAGACTCTTATCTCTTATCTATGGCGTCATTCTGACACCATATGATACCACTATCGCGATACACCTTATCAGCCAATGGCCTTTATCCCTCTTATCAGTTATCAGGGCTGTGTATCCGATTATATCTAACTGCACTACATGTACAAACAGGTACAGAGCAGTATATAAGACTGGCCTTACAGCCAGTCTCAATAACGAACTATCTTGTTCTTGTTCCCCCATCATCTGAACTCTGAGCTCACTCCCACTACACTCAAGTTACTCCTTTGTCGTAACCAAGAACCTACCAGAGTCCTAGTAAGTCTCCACTAGGATCGCACTCCCTTCCTGTCCCTGCGC